>CAUYRH010058287.1:0-87463 GCA_963574655.1 Perodicticus potto
GACATCTTTTGGGTCATCTTTTGGATTACTGCTTGAATTTCTAATTCCATCTTTTCCTCCATTGCGCTGATCTTAGTTACTATCCAGACTCTGAATTCAACTTCTGACATCTCAGCCATTTGCTTATGCAAGGGATCTTGTGCTTCATCTACCTTGTCATTCCTTGCGGGAGTTGATCTACTCTGGTTATTCATATTGCCAGAGTTTTTCTGTTGATTCCTCCTCATGATTATTTTTCACTGTTGCCTATGACCGTCCTCAGAGTTGGGGAGGTGTCTCTCCCAGATCAGACCCTGGCAGCATCACTCTGTTGTTACTGGATCTTTGTAGGGAGTAACCCTGTGTTTCTAAGGATTTCTCAAACCCTGCAGGGTGGAGAGTTTAAATCCTCCTCAGCCTGCTTAGAAGACACTTTAAATTGCTAACTTGGGCTAAGCAGAAGCTTTCCCAGCAAAGCGCTGTGGCTGGGATCCCTTCTTAAGTGGCTATCCACTTACCGAGTGTGCCAAACCGGTCTCATCCTATGCCCCTGAGGGCTAAGGCTGCAAGGCGTCTCAGTCCCCGCCTTTAGGCTGTTCAGTCACTAGATTACTCGCTCCCGCCCGATGCTTGTTCTGCGACCCTGAGGGTGGAGCTTGCCAGGGCAGTTCTCCCACAATGGCTCCTCACAGCCCACCACCAAACACTGGCAGCACCGTCTGGCTCGGTGGCCCAGTCTGAGGCCCCAGACAACACTCAAAAACCCCCGCACTCCTGCCCAAGTTCTCCCTAGGTAGTTCAACCGAGTGCCAAGTCCAAAAGAAACCCAAACAGCTCACAGGCAAGGCCCTTCCATCCTGCAGTCCCACTGTTGCCCCACCCACAGCCGCCGACAGGATCAGACAGAACAAACAGACGCAACCACTTGCCCAATCTCCTCTGCTTTTGCCTTCCGCAGGGTGTCCAGAAGCCTCACACTGTCTCCCTGTGTCCCCAAAGGGAAGTTTCTAGGCAGGTCCCACCTGCCAGAGATGCCTGAAGTCCTCTCTCCCCAGTCTCAGCGTGCCCAGCCGCAAGTAAGCTGTTACTCGGCCACCATCTTGCCTCCCAGTCTCTGGGTTTTCTGCTGGTTGGGAGGTTGCTGTCTGCCTCTGGGGCTCCTATCCCTTTTGACTTTGTGAGAATCCTTAGCCCCACCTCTGGTGCTGTGGATGCCTCCATAGAGAAGATCAGTCCAGAATGTTCTATTAATGTCTAGAGACCTCTTTGTTCAGAACCTAATTTGTTCTAGAGACCTGTTTAAATCTGGTATTTCTTCATTGATTTTCTGCTTTATCTCTCTAGTTCTTGTCAGCAGAGTGTTGAAGTCCTTGGCTATTATGTTGAAGTCCTTTCCTGTTTATTTCTTTGTTTAGATCTAGAAGAATTTGTTTTATGATTTTGGGAACTCCTGTGTTCAATGCTTATATATTTAGGATTGTTGAAGTCATCTTTTTTCTTTATGTACTGACCATCCTTGTCTTTTTTTTTTTTAACCATTGTTGACCTAAAGTCTATTTTATCTAATATAAGAATAACTATTTTTGCTCAATTTTGGTTTCCATTTGCATGGAATAATTTTTTCCAACCATTTACCTTGAATCTGTGAAGATCTTTGTGGGTTAAATGAGTTTCTTGTAGACAGCATATATTTTGGTTGTGTGTGTGTGTTTTTTTAATATCCATTCTGTCAATCCATATCTTTTATTTAGGCCATTTATATTCAATGCTGTTATTGATATGTGAGATACTGTTCTGGTTATCATGTTGATTCTTAGTTGCTATGTTTTCTCCCTTGCGTTACTTTTATAAGAGCTGTGAGTTTTAACTTTTGCGTGATTCTTCTTTTCCATGTGTAAGGCACTTTCAAAAACTTTTCTTATAGGCTAGGTTTACTGGTGACAAATTTCCTTAATGTTTGCTTGTTTGGGGAATAATTTATTTTCTTTCATTTATAAAACAGTTTTGCATGATATAGAATTCTTTGCTGACAGTGACTCTGTTTAAGGAAATTAAAAATGTGACCCAAATCCCTTTTGTTTTGTAAGGTTTTTGCTAGCAATCTTGCTGTTCATCTGATGGGTTTTCTTTTTTGAGTTACTTGATGCTTTGGTCTTACAGGTTATAGGGTTTTAAAATCACTTTGATTTTAGCCAAACTGATGACTAAGTACCTTGGTAATGTCCTGTTTGCCATAAATCTTCCAGAAGTTCCACAATCTTCTTGTATCTAGATGTCTGAATTTCTAGCAATTCCAGGGAAGTTTTAGTACATTATTCCCTCAAGTAGGTTTTTCATGCTTTTTAGTTTTTCTTTTTCTCCCTCAGGGATACATAGGAATCTTATATGTTCAATTTATGTAATCCCATATTTCTTGAAGAGATTATTCATTCTTTTTGATTATTTTTCTTCATTTTTTGACTGCCTTGTTTAATTTAAAAGCCTGTCTTCAAGCTCTGAATTTTTTCTTCTGTTGTTCTCATCTATTGTTAAAAATTTCTAGCTTATTTTGAATTTTTGTAATGACTCCTTCATTTACAGAAGTTTTCTCTTAGATTGTCTTACTCTTTAGTGAATTGTTCATTTTTGTCCTGAATTATTGTTTTGGTTTCTTAGTGTTTGTTTTCAGCTTTCTCCTCATTCTCATTGATCTTACTTTCCATCTATATTCTGAACTCTGTATCTGACATTTCAACAATTTCCTTTTTGTTGGCGCCCATTGCTGGAAAGCTAGTTAATCCTTTGGGTATCTCAATACAGCCTGTTTTTTTTTTTTTTTTTTTTATTTTAATGTCACCAGAGTTCTTATGATAGGTAGTTCATTCTCATCTGGAATCTCTTTTGTCAGCTCAAAACAGATATTGTTGTACGTACACTTGCTGTCCTTTGCAGGGAACTATGTTGCTTAGTGAAGAAAAGGAGAGGTCCCTGGATGGATTCCTATTCTGGAAATTGACCAGTCATGAGAGGATCAGATGTACTGCACCGTGAACTTATAATACTGTTCTCCTGCATTTCTTGATTCCCATTCCCCTTTGATTGTTATAGTCTAAGCAGGTACTGGGGGATATTCATGTGGAGGGATGGGTTGATCCTAAGGTCACTGTTGAAAACTTGGGTAGGGGTGGGGGTAGGGCAGGTCCCTTGCTGTGGAATTGGGTGGCTGTAGGTGGCTGTAAGGGTTTGCTCTGCCTGGATCCCCAGCTGCAGAATCAGTGGTGGCTGGATGGGGCTACTTAGACAGCAGCAGTGGCTGCAAGGCCGTGGGTGTTTGTTCCACCCAGGTTGGGCAGCAGAAGTTGTATGTGGAGGCAGGTGGGAGGCAGTGGTGTGCAGCAGGCAGGAGGTATGCAGCAGATAGGTGATGTGCAGTGGTGTGGGTGTTTACTCTGCCCAGGTTTGTCAGTTCTGGCACTACTCAGTGAGTGGAAGTGGTAGGCCCACTGTCTAGATGGCAGTGGTGAGCACCAGGGACTGTGTGCACATTCTCCTCCATGGTCCCATGGACCGGCTCACGGGGGACATAGAGTGCCTGACCTCCCTGTTCCCTCTGTTCTGACAGGGGATATGGGGAGGCAGCAGCAGTGGATTTATTCCCTGGGTAGACACAGCAGTCTTGGCTGGGACCTCAAAATAGTGCCAGCTGTAGCTCTCGGGATGCGGACCCTGCTGTGCCTTCTCTCTGGGGCAATGATGCTAAACAGTCTCCAGGAATCTCTCTGTGTCAGTTCAAAGGCATGCTGCAGATTGAAGTGGACCACTCAGGGGTGGTCCTGGGCTTCTTTCCTCTGTCTCTTTCCCGTGAGCAGGCACCTTTCTGTCCTGCTGGGCGAGTTGCGCACTCCCCTCTCCTTTGCACTGGATGCTTCTCTGTTCATTCCTAATGCTCTCTCTTAGATGGTCAATTAGAAAGAGGTCATCTACTTGCCACCTTAGATCTTCTATGTGAGAACAGCATGTGAAAGCTACTTCTAGTCTGCAATTTTGGCCCCTCTTCTGTCGTATTTTTCTTTTAGGTACAACTGAGGTTATTTTCAAGTTCCAGTGATTTCTGTTGAGATCTTTTATTTGAATTGCCTTAATTCATGTGTTATTATTATAAAGTTAAAATTTTCAGTCCAGGAATAAGATATATTTATTTATGAATTCAATCTTTATTTATTCCCTAAACAGAGTATTTAGTTTTTTCTAAGATTCTGCACATTTTTAATTGAAATTTTTCTTAGTTATTTTATCTTTTTGATGCTTCTGTTATTATACACAGTAGCACCTTGTTTTTAACAGTATTTCTAAGTAATCATTGTTTTTATATAGGAAAGTCGTTAATGTTTAATTACACCCAGCCACCTTACTGAAAATTCCTAGTATGCATATTTTTATCCTCTTGGGTTTCCCACAAATGTGCTTTTATACTTATGTATTTTATAAATAGTGGCAATTTGTTCGTACTTCTCGTCTTTACTCCTTATGTTTTGTGTCTTCAGTGGGTGTACTATTAGTGTTTCGATAATGCAGCACTAGATTTCTTTCCTCCCTCTCTCCTCCCCTCATCAGTTAAATTTCACCCCTCATCAGTTTCTAGCCCTGTGACCTTACGAACATGAAGAGAGTGAAACTTAAAGAGGCAATAAATGAGTGACTGAGCCAAGATGTAAACTCAAGATTCTCTTACCTTGGGGCTGCCTCTCTAACCAATATCCTTATTGCCTTTATAAAATATTTTGAATGATCACTTGCTTTCACACTTTCTCCTACCTTCCTTCCCCCCCACCCCTGCATAGCATATTATTTACGGATACTATCAATCTAGTCAGCAAACTTCATCCCAAGATGTATCCTCTTTTGGTAGTTGTGGTGGAAATCTGCAATTGATATAATGAATGTCTAGACATACCATTGTGTGCTTAGAGACAAGGGGTGATGGACTTCTGATGTTAAGAACAGACTTCACCATACAGCATCGCCTCTCTGCAATGGATTATTTTTTCCTTAGGTGATAGAGGTTCCTGAATTTATGCATTTGTTCTAACTACTTTTAATTTTTTTTGGTTGTTCAAAAGTCCTTAGTTTCCTCACTACCTCAAGGATTGCTGCTGCAGTCTCCACTTGCCCTTCACTACTAAAAGGTCCTCAGTTTGACAGGAAACACAGCTCACTGGGAGATGCTTAAATCACATGAATCTGGTTTCTGGAAATGTCATTATTTTAGGAGGGAGCACAGGAGGGCATCAAGGAACATAATTTAGATTTTTGGGGGGAAATGGAAAGCAAAAGGCAAAATAGATGCTCTGTTGACAAGAGAGGAAATGTCTTGTCTTGGTTTAAAAAGTCGATACGTGTTGACTTTGCTGTATTTTTTCTAGCAGTGGGAATACTGCATGAATCTTACCTGGGAGAAAGATTGGCTGCTCTAAACCAAGTCCTTTCTTAGTGAAGCACAGGTCTATGATGGATGGTGGGATGGGAATGAATAAGGAGCAGGAAAAATGGCAAAAATAGAAATTTCTTATTTGCAAGTGGTAGAATTGGCAACTCTGCTTAGCACATTTTCTTTTATTTGAGTTCCTACTCTGATAATAGCTTCAAGGGGGAATATAAAGGAGAAATGTAAGATGTAGTCCCTGACCTTCAGGTGATCATAGGCAATGGGTGAGACAATTAAGTAACGGCACTTGGAGTGGAGAATGGTGCTGGACGTGCTCCTGAGTAATGAGTAGGGTTTGAATTGGCAGAGAAATAGTCATGGCATATTCTGAGCCTGGAAAAGGGCCTGAGAAATGGTTTTCAGTTGAGAGTTAATGCTGAATGGTTAGTTTGAGCAGAATTCCCAGAGTGGGAGAAATGAAAGCAAATCTTGGAGAGTTAGGATGAGGTTGAATAGGAATTTGAGAGACATTGTCAGCTCTGGAGTATGGAAGTAGCATAATAACAGTGATTAGGAGCATGAGTTTGGTAGAGGTAGGCATGAATGTAGGGATGTGGGTTAAGAGGCAGTCATGCCAAGAACCCCACTTTGAATGCCAACAATGGGAATGGCAGGGAAGGGGCAGGCCTAAGAGTTGCAGCAGAAACTAGCATAATAAGGAAACAGTTTTGTAGAGTTCATGGAAGAGAAGGACAATGCATGACAAGTTTTGAGTCTCAAGTGTGGCCATTCAGGACTGGGTAGGGCACATTTGATACTGCTTAGCCTCTCTTGCCCTCCATCCTGAAATCTGGGCTGGAATCAGGTTTTCTTCTGCCAGTTGAGCCAGTTAATTCATTTTTTTCTCTAAATTTTTCTTCCGGCTATTAGATGAGATTCCTGATGGCTTCCCTTAGCTCTCTTATCAATTATACGTGTTGAATTGTCTTCAAATTATCCTCCCAGCAGATGCTCTGGTGAGTGAAAGATTTAAGCTTCCACCACAAAAACAAATCGAGGAGGAAGGAAAACACCTGTGTTAGAAAGCATAATGTCTGGCATTAGTCTCTCTTTGGGTCACGTATTTTGATGATGTGGGATAATTGTATTTAAGAGCTTAAAAACCAATTCAATCCTTTAAGGACCCCAAAGTGCTTATTCCAAATGTATCTGTTGTCCTGCCCCAAACCCAAACATAGACACACATGGACGCACATGAACCAAATATGGTCAAAATATTTTTTTCAAGAAACAGACATTTAAAAGAATGAAAAATTTTAAATCTGCATTATGTGAGAATGCAAAGGTATAAATAGAACGTGTCTGCTGGTGTCAGGTATCTGATCGTGGATTGGTCAGTCCATATGGCCTGGGACACCTTCCTGCTGGCAACACACGCCCTTGGCTCCATGCACATTCCTAGCACATTCCAGATAAAGTTGAAGCACTTACCGTAAAAATTGGTTATGCATAAATTCATCAGTATCTGTACAATTAAGTGTGGATTTCAAAGATTTTGTTGTTGTTGTTGTTGCTGAACGCTGGATTATCTAGCTTAGTTTCCTAGGTTCACTGGAACAGGGTGACATTTGTGGACAAGTGGTTACTCAGACCCCTTGGCACAGGCTGGAATCCTGCTGGTTCTCATTTTCAGCTTTCTTGGATATCATTCCATTTTGTATCCCTGATAGTTTCTGGGTAGAAATAACTCTTCTAACATTTGTTCTATGCTTTTCCAGTTTTCTTTTTTGACAGGGTGGCTTAATTCATTAAGGTTTCTTGTCCTTTTATCTCACCTATTTTTACTATATGTTGAAAAAATAAACTCAAATACAACTACTACTAACAGTGGCTAACTTTGATTGAGAAATGGGACAGGTTCCATGCAAGGGGATTTATATGTAGGACCTTAATTAGTTCTCTGTACGAATGTATGAGGTAGGCAGTATTTTATATCTGTCTTTCAGTTGAGAAAAACAGAGGTTATGGAGATCTCTTGTAGTAAGAGATAGGGCCAGACTTCAAATTCAAAATAACCTGCCTCTAGCACCTATTAACCATGAGCTATGACTATACTAGAACATTTATAGATTATTGATATTTGAACTGTAAATAATATAGACATGTCCAAATTAAAATTATTCAAACATTATAGCATAAAATATTGTCAGAGTACATTCTCATTTCCATACACTAAACAGTTAGGCCAATAATTCACAAGTAACTAAAATTTATTGCCAAGTTAATAAAAAAATTCTGATTAAAACTTGTAGAGGACTTAAGCATTGACAAGAATATGATATAAGACTTGGCTGAGTAAAACTTTGAAATGGCCCATCATGACTACTTTGATGTTTTTAAAATATTTAAATTTTACATTATTTTTGCAAATTTGTTGTTTTTTCCATTTCTGGGATGCCCCTACTAGTAGGCACACCAAATTCAAACATGATGTGCCTTTCGATTAATTCAGTAATGACCGAAGTAATTTATATTTGCCAACAAGAGCAATAGCAATTGAAAATCATAGCCAAGTCCCCACAACATTGATAATACACTGACAAAACATCTTTTCTGACAATTGTGGGAATTTTGAAACTGTGCATGTGTTCATGCACAAAGGAGGCATTGTTACATTGCCAAGTGCTGCGTGGTAGCCAGGCTTCTTTGGAGAACGTTGAATGAGAATCCTTGGTAAACTCTCAAAATGTGGTAATTCTAGTATTTGAATGCTAAATTTTAATAACTCTTAAAATGATAATAACTTAGTAGATTGTTAGTAGGCAGTTTCCTGTCTGTCACAAATGACAAAAAAAAAATCAGTCTATAGAAAGATGGGCCATTCATGTCTTAGAACCCAAGAAGTGTCTTTCTGTTGTTATCACTTTATGTCCTATCATTATGACCACTGGTAACCCAGTTTCCTGGATCCAGGAAAAGAGCCAGGAGAGGAGATTTTTTAAAAAGGTGTTGAGTTTATATAGTCATTGAGAGGACAGGGAGGCTCTTATCAATATCAACCCTCTATTTCCATTGGAGTAACACACTAGAATTTGTGGAAAATTTCATCAACTCATCTTGACTGTGATTTATGTACTCCCCAAATCTTGGTAAGTGGAGTCATTACCAGTATCAACATTTTACAGAGAAATCCAGAAGAAAAGGTATAAGTGACTGCCTAGCATTATACTTGTGAATCCATTACACTTTTGAAGGTCATCCTCCTTCTTTTCACCTAGGAGATAAAGTCTAAACTTAGCCAGCCATAGAAAGACCTTCATGATGAGGTTCCTGCCCACTTTCTGAACTTAATCTTCTATGTAAACTACTGCATGTTTATTTGTATGTGTACTCTGCGGACTGAATACGCCAAGTGCTGGGAGTTCTGTAAATGCATTGTGCTCGGAGTCTCCCAAATGGAGGAGTTAATGGACTCAAAAATTGCTAAATAAATAAATAGTGTTGATGGTTCTGTATTTCGGCAAATAAGGAAATTATAAAATATCATTATTTAATCCAAGTCTCTCTATGGTAACATCAAAAGATAGAAAGGGCATAATCTCAGAATAAAGGCCACTCACAGCCTGTATTGTCTTCATTTTGCCAAAGATGGCTGAAGAACTCATTGTGGACTGGCACTGGGCTGACGTGTTGGATGCTTTGTATATGCTATTTAAGATAGCATACATGGTATATGCTAGTTATAATAGCATGTATGGTGTATGGTATTTAGCCTTTTGCCTTTATGAGTAAACCGTCCTGGTCCTCTGATTTTCAGTTTACACCTTGACTTTAGACATTGTTCTAGCTCTCTCATCTATTCTTATCCATCTCAGTTACCCTGTCAGTCATCTCTTCTCTGTCAACCTGTGAGTCCCCTTCCAGGTACTAATAAACTGTGCTGGGATTATTTGCCCCTCTCTTGCCACAAGACGATGAGATTCCTGAAGATAGAAATAGCACCTTATTCATTCCCAAAGCTTAGCACAGTAGTCTTTAGCATACACTCAGTGCAATCCTAAGTATTTAATACACAAATGAATGAATGGGTTAGTGATTTCCTGGGGACCCTTTCTGTCCTTTGTCTCTGGATTGTATGTCTTCTGTGACCTGCAGTTTCAAGCACCTAGAATTTGTTCAAACAAATACAATCATTCACTGAATGGAATTAATTTATGGGTTTTGACCTCATCAGTTCTTCTATTTTTCTTTGCTGAGGATAACTAATTATCTTCTTCATTATCAGAGTGTCTGGGAATAGTCTGCAGCTGCTGTCTGAAATACTTGCACGGGCTATAATGCTTTGCTCAGCTCTTTGGGTCAGCCTGTGTTTTTCTTTAGTCCATTCATATGGGGTTGCCACATTGATTATCACATTTTTATTTATTTTTATGGGGAAAGGAAAAACAAGATGTTATAAATGAGGATAGAGAGATTCAGCTCTTTTTGTAATCTGATCTTTCTAAATCCTCAGAGGCTTATGATGGTTTGTCTTTCTGTTGTTATTACTCCTTTTAAAAATGCACACTTCTGGGCAGTGCCTGTGGCTCAAAGGAGTAGGGTGCTGGCCCCATATGCTGGAGGTGATAGATTCAAACCCAGCCCCAGCCAAAAACCGCAAAAAAGAAAAAAAAAAGAAAAAAAAGAAAATGCACGCTTCTTTTTGCCTTTTAAAAAAAAATCAAAACACCTTACCCAGAATTCATAAGCACAGCTTCTTATAAGATTCAGTAGTGATAGGAGTGCTCTCATTTGGAGACATATGGTCTCTAGGCATTATTACCGTGTTGCGTGTTTTCCAAGATCCTGAAATGACTGTGATGCCTCATTTCTCTGAACCCTACTCATTCATGGGGTTTGGGGGAGGGGCTGCCTCTTTACCTTTCTCACACAGTTACCCCCAGAGACACAGAATTGCAAAGACCTGTGTCTATAAGTTGGTGCAGCCTCTAGAAGCCTGGGCTTCAGCTGGGCTTGGGTCTGTGCTTGAAAGAAACATTAGCTCTTCTTCTTCAAGTTCTCTCTTCCTCTGATTCTCTTAGCCTTCTTTTTCCCATGAAAATTACCCATATTTGTAGGGTTAGAACTGTTTATATGCTCTTCCTCTGTAGTAGATGCTTCACACATCTTATTTATAAACATTTCATTTAAAATCAACTAGTTTTGCTTCTGTTTTACAAATGAGAAATCTGACCTAAAGAGTTGCATTTGACGGAAGCCCTAGAGCAGTAAGTGGTGGAGTTGAAGTGGTGCAATCACTAAGCCTCTGTTCTTTGCATCACACCATTCTGGCTCCCTCCCCTCGTAACCTGGATCATAGCTATGTGGTTTTGTGCTGCTGCTTAATTCCTGTAAGGAGAAATAAGAGTCCTTAACTCACAGGATTGTTTTGAGAACTGAAGGGGAATATTGTATATGAATGGACCTGGCATGGTGTTTTGTGCACAGTGAAAATAACATGTTTCTTTCTTTCTTCTTCTTTTTTCCTCTGAATCCTTCTTTGTCCACAGACCCCTCCCCACCTCCCAATGTTAGACATGCCCTGATGGTAGGTACTACTTCTGTTCTGTTTTGTGTTTCTCTTAAAGATACTATTAGTTTTGGGGGGATGGGTTTAAGGAAATGAGGCTGTGATTGAATCCTTCATCATGATCAGAATAAGAAATGCTGAGAAAAAATGTTTGGGCTTTAGGACATAACCACATGTGGGTAATGGGAGGAAGAAGTGCTGTTTTAGCAAGAAAGAGAGAAAAAGCAATTAGAGAGAAGGTGGATGGGTCAGGTGACAACGGAGGGTCATGGATCTCCAGGGCAGGGAAGCTGGTGAGGAGGGAGGAGTTAGTCAACCATGCCAGGTACCACAGAGTGAGCCACAGCATGAGAAGGAAGTGAGCAGAGGCCATTTGATTTGATCATTTGTGTGTCTTTAAGACCTTGGGGAGAGCAGTTTCAGTAAATGTGATGCGCTGGAGGCAAGTGAAGAAGATGGTGAGGAAATAAAATCAGAAAGTATTTTAGGCCAGGCGCAGTGGCTCATGTCTGTAATCCTAGCATTCTGGGAAATTGAGGCAGGTGGATTGCCTGAGCTCACAAGTTAAGACCTGCCTGAGCCATAGTGAGACCTGGTTTCTAAAAACATAGCCAGGTATCCCGTGGTGGGCGCCTGTAGTCTCAGCTACTTCGGAGGCTGAGGCAACAGAATCGCTTAAGCCCAAGAGTTTGAGGTTGCTATGAGCTGTGATGCCACAGCCCTCTATCCAGGGTGACATAGTGAGGCTCTGCCCCCCCCAAAAGTATTTTGAGGTATTTGATTTGCAAAAAATCCTCAGAGAGATTTTATCACATCTTTAGAAGGTGGCATATTTAAGGGCATTTTTCTTTCATTTGGTACAAAAGTCAGTATTTTTATGGGCTGAAGTAAAGCACCTAGTTAAGAAAGAGATTTTGAAGATGTCAGAGAATTAGTGAGTAACGTGTGTCAATTTTGAAGAAAGCCTGAGAATATAACATCAAGATTACCGTGAGAAAAAGAGTTGTGAGCATATTATTTTTTAACTTACATTTTTTCTTTATTATTCTTTGTATTTTCTAGATTTTCTTTCTTTACCAGGCAGGTATGACTTGTTCAGATTTTTTTTTTTTTTTTTGCAGTTTTTGGCCAGAGCTGGGCTGGAACCCTCCACCCCCGATATATAGGGCCGGCACCCTACTCCTTGAGCCACAGGCACTGCCCTGACTTTTTCATTTTTAATAGCTCTTAAAAATTAATCAGATTTTAAATGGCAAAGTAATGCAAGTTCATGGAACTATGAAAGTATAGAAACATATAAAATGAAAATGAAAATTCCCCATCTGTCCTAATATTCCATTTCCATTTCTTGAAAGCACCTGCCATCAAAAATTTCTTGATGTGCTGGGTGTGGTGGCCATGCCTGTAGTCTTAGTTACCTAGAAGGTTGAGGTGGGAGGATTGCTTGAACCCAGCAAGCAGTTCAAGACCAGCCTTAGTAACATAGTGAGACCTTGTCTCAAAAAAAAAAAAAGTTTATTTTTCTTGGTAGCTCTTCAGTAAAACATATATGCATATGTTTTAAAATTATAAAACATTATTGACAAATCATAGCTAAAATGATGTAAGGGTATATGGAACATTTCTTGGGTGCAGAACACAACTACATGAGGGACTCTACCTAAAAAAATGCAAACATTGCAAAGGGTAATTCATCTGGTTTCCTAATTTCTGATCCTTCTTGAAATACTAATGAAATGAGAAGAGAAGAACATGAATAAGCATAAGCTTGTACAAATGAAGATAATGAAAGAGGAGACAATAGTGGACAAAAGATGTCAACAAAATTTTAGGAGATGAAAAGCAGATGGTTCAGTGACATGGGAAGAGGCCAGGGGAGGGCTCGCAGCAGGGAGAGAGTGAGAAGGAAGTCAGTCAGTTTGTGTTGCAGAATTCTCAAAAGACTCAAGAATTAGAAGTGAAGGTATGGATGACACTGAAAGCAGGAAGACTGGCTAAAAATGTGTCTACTGTCCCTCTATCCATAAGAGCAAGGAGTTGCCCTTGCCCATCTGTTAGAAAACTGGAGATGAAACAGAGAGACTCTGGATTTAAGACATTAGCTGAAAACAGGGACGTTACATGAAAGGCTGCAGAGAGAGATCTCAGCTTCCCTTTTCGCTTAACTCCCAGAATGTTAGTGATAGGGTTAAACCTGATCAAGAAATTGGAGGCATTATCTCTGGGGAAACTGACTAGTTCAAGCACAAAAGACTGTGAATACTGACACTTGTGGATTTCCTGTGAAATTGCTGAGTCCTCATCAGGACAGCCTCTGATGACACCCAGCAGTGGGTAACGATCACCCAGGCATAAAGAGTTTTCAGTCAGCCATTGGTGCTTCTTTCTTAAATGTAAATGGGATGGCTACGGATCAGTAAGTATTTCTAGAAAGCCTCTTGCATAAAAAACAGGCACCAAACAAACCAATGGGAAAAGCACAGGAAACAGGCAATGTAGGAGGCAGAAGAATGGTATGTTAAATAGTTATGATCCTTCCAAAGAAAATGCATTGTATTCACAAAAGATAGAAAGCTATGTGCAAATAGAACTTCTCAAAGCTAAGCAAGAACTTTTTGTTATTGTGAAAGTGGGATGATGGAAATTAAATGTCAGTAGATGGATTTGCAACATAATGTTTAGGAAATCACTCTCCCAAAAGTAGAAAGGACAAGTAAGATGAAAAATCGGAAAAAAGGTCAGAAGTTTTGATAGTAGAATTCCAGAGAAAGAAATATTTTTATAAAAGGGGAGGCAGAAGAAGTTTAAAGCAATAATAAAAAGCTGTTTCCAGAGGTTAAGGACCTGTTCCCTGGTTTGCAGGGGCCACAAAATGTTCAGCACAATGAATGCAAAAAGATGTATCCAAGTGATATTAGGGAAGTTTCAGAACCCTTAGGTTCTAAAGATCTTGCAAACCCTTAAGGAAGATAAATGACTGTAATTAAATGATTACTTAGAAGAATGATGCCATATTTCTCAATAGAAACATTGTTAGCCAGAAAACAATAGACAATGATTTCAAAATCTGAGGCAGATTATTTCTAATCTGAGGTAAAGAATTTTTGTACCCAGCCAAGCTAGGAAGTGTTTTCAACATTTGAAAGCTGAAAAAAAAAAAAAAAAAGCACTTTTCTTGTACCTATTCTCAGGAAGGAAATAGATTAGATGCTATACTAAAATGAGAGAGTACCAGCAATACAGACAAGAGGTGAAGATAATTTCCAAGATGACAGGTGTTTACTAAGGCTAGAGAGCAAACAGCCCAGATTAGAGCAGGAGGACAGAAGGTAACAGAAGAGATGTTTCCAAGAAAAAAAAATGGAACCAATTGATTTCCAGTGTTATCAGGGTGTTGGACCACACTGAGAAAATTTTACAGTTCTTTGAAGAGTTAAGAGGCGAATCATTGGAAGGGATATGATAAATGAAGCAAATGGGAAAAAAGGCAATGGCTAGCACCAAGAATTAAAAAAAAAATTATAACAAGCCTGTGTGAAAGGAAGCACAGTGATAGTTCACTCCGACTCAGTTATTAAATCATACTTAAAGACTTAAAATGCTATACTAATACTGCTTTAACTATAATTTTATGTGATTCTGTAGGGAATATGGGGTGAAGAAAAGCCTGTGCATGTCTGTCTGGGATAGGATTAGAAAATGATATCTTTTCCTTCTGTGTTATTAAGCCAATAGATAATTCATAAATTTAAAAACTAAAAAGTCTATTTGAATGATAATTAGAAATATGAGAATTTTATTTCCTTTTTGGATGGAGACATAGGGGTTGAGAATAAGAATGGAAACTGCTGGTTTCATTCCCTTATAGTAGTTTATGTATGTATTTTATTTTGCTAAAAACAAAAATTTTTCAAAAGTGGTGTAAGGTTTCTTTGAAGCAAAAGGAACCTCAATAATATATATACCTTTTGATTCATCAAATCTACTTCTAACAACATATCCCAGTAAATAACCCTGGATGTGTGAGGACATTTATCACAGAATCGTTCACAGCATCAACAAATTATAAACGGATTAAATTCCTGTTTCAAAGGGTGAGTACTGAGCCCATCTTGTTTACTGCTGTATCTTCAGTTTCTAGAACAGTGTCTGATACATAGTCTAACTTTACAAAAGCAAATCATGTAGCCAGAACATTTGCACCACACCTTAATATTCTGGAAAAAACAAGTTGTGGAAGCCAAATCATCTTATTTTTTTAAATTTTGGTATTTTTTCATCTATTTTAAATATATGCCTTTTTCTCTATCATTTCTCATTTTGGAACAGATATTTTGGCTTAATTTAGCCAACTGAAACTTCTCCCACCCCAGAAAGAAAAATTACAGCTGAAAGTTGGTCTCCCCATTTAAAACCCAGTGCCTTAACAAAGTGGTTAACTGTTTTGTGGTTTAGTGAATTCAAGTGCTGTACCCACTTTCTATTTCCTTGTTTCCCTCAGCTAAAAAGTCCTTGAACTTCTCCCCTAATAATTTTTTGCCTACTCCATCTCTGAAATTATTCCCTGGAGAGTCACCGTGTTCCCATAGTTCTGAGCATTCCTTCATCAGACCGTTGGGATTATCAATCTGTTTCCCTCAGTGAGCTATGAAGGAGACCAAAAAAGCAAGTAATTCAGTTCACTAAGTATCATGTACTCTCATGTAGCAGCCATCCTGCTGGGTACCCAGAATTTGGTCCAGCAAGCCAACTGGGTACCCAAACACTCTTAATGGAATCTCTCTTTCTTAAGGTGGGAGGAAGTGGTATTTAGAGTTTACAGAGATAACGAGAGTCATGGAATTTGCACCAAAAGAATCCCTAGAACTGATTTAGTCCAACCACTTGATACCTTACTGTGGTCCTCAGGCTGTCTGTGGAATGGCAAGGGCTTTTTGCTGCTCTCAACACGATTGATTTAGTTGTCTTAAGCCAGCACTTTGGCCCTAACCTTCCTCTACTCAAAAGCCTCCATTGATTGCAGTAAGTGGTGTCACACCACTGGACTCCAGTCTGGGTGTCAGAGTGAGAGTCTGTCTCTCCCCGCAGTTGTGTGTAAGAAGGGTCCATCACTAAGAGATGAGGGGGCGTGTGGCAGGCTATTTCTTCATCACTAGGAAGCAACCGAAGAGTGTGCCAGGGTTAGTTATAGGTCACATCTGTGGCTCTGGTGATGATTCTGAGACCGCTTCCAGAGCATGCTACAGCCTTCATAGTGAGCCACTCTTCTTCCTTCTGTGGCTCACTGGAGACAGAGTCCTGCGGGGAGTCCAGGCCTGGGTTCTCCTGGCCCTGCCACCAGCTTTCTGTGTGGCTCCAGACTCTGCCTCCCTGGGCTTCAGTCTCTGCCCATGTAGGAAAGAGCTGGGATCCTGCCCCCTTGGACCTGGCCCCTCTCGGGTCCCCAGTGCTGGTACTGTCCTGCTGAGCTTGAGAGCAGTGACCTGAAAATACAGCACTTTTAAAGCAAAAGTCTGTGGAATTGAAACTGAGACTGTGCTATATTTACCTCCGAACTTCTCGATGACACAGACCAGAGGGATACTTAATGTGACAAAATGATTTTCATTACTTGATAAATAGATGCATACATATTTATGTAATTACAAAAATATTTTCCTGACATTGAATTCGAAGAAGTATGTAGTTAAATAAGACAAAGGTAGATAATAGACATTTCCTTCCATTTTACAGAAAATTGAATGCTCTCTGTCTCTCTCTCTCTCTTTTTTTTTTAGAGTCTTACTTTGTTGCTCTGAGTAGAGTGCCATGGCATCATTGCTCACAATAACCTCAAACTCCTAGGCTCAACCTCAAACTCCTCCTGCTTCAGCCTACCAACTAGCTGGGACAACAGGTGCCCACCACGATGTGTGACCAATTTTTCTATTTGTAGTAGAGACAGGGCTTTTCTTTCTCTTGCCCAGGTTGGTCTTGAACTCTTGAGCTCAGGCACTCCACCTGCCTCTGCCTCCCCGAATACTAGGATTACAGGTGTGAGCCACCACGCCTGGCCACTGTTTCTTACAGGAACCCTCAATAAAAGCATCACTTTGTAATGTAACTTGCTGAAGACTTTTCTACAGGATGGTTAGTTAATTAAGCACTTCTCACCTTTTACATGGGTTATGGTTGCAAAAGTTGTTTCTGAGTCCAAGATAATCAAGAGGATTTTAAGCTCGTGTTCTCCAATACATTTCCACCAAATACAATGTCTGAAGACACTCTATTAATAACATTTCAAAAATAGAGTTTCAAAATGTCCTGCTTTTTGGTTTATAGCCAGTTTGGTAGACTTTTTTCCAAATGGCTAGTTCTTCTCTGTATTGAAGGATTTTGAGGCGAGTAAACATTCTCCTTCATCTCCTCAAATATTATGTGGAATTCCTCAGCAGATCCTATCGTCCTGTCCCTTCCAATGTGGGCTTGAACAGAAGGAACACATTTTCATCAGCAATACTTAGAAATGTCTTTTAAATTTTTTAATAATGCCCTACTGTTGCTCTGAGTTACTGGGTTAACAGGCCTTTGACTTCTGTGCTTTTTTGTTGGCAATGAACTTGAACATTTCTGTACTTCTCCCAGGTACGTGCCGTCTTTTTATCTCTGAGCGCTAAGTATATCATAGTAAATTTACACAGTTTCTAGTTTTCAGCCTCTGCTTATCTTGTTGACAAACTAAAGAAAAAAATTCCATTTCATCTATCATTTTCCTTCCCTTTTGGCAATTGTTGTTTCTTTATTCACTCTTTGTCAAATGATTCATTCCATCTCCACTTGTAATAGCCTTTATTTTCTCAATGCTTTCAAGGTAAAAAAAAAAAATCATCTCTATTTCTGTGTGCATTTCTAAGCCTACGCTTCTCCTTAACTGTTGCTGTCAACTTTCTCAGTGCCTCTGCAGTTTTTCTGTCAGGATGGCCAGTGTTATTCGCAAGACAATTCAAAATTAAGTGCAAACGCAGCAAAATGCAGTGACGAAAGTGAGGGATGAAGGGTGCGGGGGATGGCGATGCCTGCCTGCCTGTTTTCACAGTATGTTTGTGCAAGCGGAGTTAACACACCAGACCTGGAGAAGAGCTTTGTTCACATCTGTGAAAGTTTATAGAGTGGACATTTAAAAATAGTTTCCTGTATATGATGCAAATACCTGACTGGCTTGTGCTTTGACTTGATATCGAGAAATAATATTGAGAGTAGGAAAGAAACTCATAGACTTTAAGGGCTTTTTCTATTCTCTTTTTCAACAACACAGAAGATTGCAGTGACGAAATGTGTGGGGTTTCTCCACCCCAATAAGCAAGCAGTCAATCTGTAGCGGACACTAGCTGAGTGTCATCTAATTCAGTTTTATTCTCATAGAGTGCTAGATCTTTCAGACAGGGCTCAGTCCCCAAGCCTGTCATCCCTACTGCCCTGCTTCCCCACTCCCCGTGCCCGTGCTTCCACCTGTAGATGTCAATCACAGGCTCCAGGTGGTTTCACCTTTTTGATCTGCTGGCTCTGAGATTACCCCCTGGGTTTGACTAATTTGCTAGAGCAGGTCACAGAACTTAGAGAAACACGTACATTTATCAGTTTGTTATGAAAGATGTTACAAAGAGATGCATAAAATGAGGTGTGTTGGGGGTGGAGCTTCCATGCTATCCCAGGCCTACCACCCTCTATTTGGAAGTTAGAACCCTGAGGGTTTTTATGGAGACATCATTAGGTAGGCCCCACTGATTACACCACCTCTTCCCTCCCTAGAGGTTGTGGAGTGGGGCTGCAAATCCCAACCCCCTAATTCTTCCTTGGTCTTTCTGGTGACCAGTCCCCACCGTGAAGCTGCATGGAGGCTGGCCAGCCACCAGTCAACTCACTAGCACACTAAAGACATCACGGTGGAATTTTCAAGTGTTTTAGGAGTTGTATGCCAGGAAATAGGGTTGGCTGTCTGTTTCACAATATCACAAATCTAAAGACTCTAGTTCCTAGAAGAAAATTTAGCTAACACATCTTTTTATCTCCCCCAAATTCCTATTCTTATTCCTTTAACCACCTGTTTATTGGAAACTAGATGCCAGTCAGTTAAAAGCAGTTGACAACCTGACATGCTGATGCTCCTGCTGAATAAAGAGAGGCCCTTACATTTTAAACAAGCAGGTGGCACAGTTAATATTCTGTAAAGAAAACTGAGGATTCTTACTTGTGTTTACGCAGAATTCCATCCTGTGAAAATGGGTCAGAGCCCAAAGCCAAACATTTTTTTTCTCAAAATAATTTTGAGTGTTACTCCATAGAAATACCATAAACCTGTGCTGTGAATCATGAAAGAGCTAATTGGAAATATTTCAGGACAAATGCTACTGGCCTGCCCCGCACTAGCTGGGTAGAATCCTAGGAGTTTGTCAGTAAGACTTCACCCTCTAAAATATGCCACTTCCCTGGTCATAATGTTTCCTGGTTCATTTTTTGAGCTTAGAAAAGTCTCTGTCATTGGGAACTTCATAATGCCATTTCTCTTTTCCTCCTCTATTTCAGTTACTTTTGCCTTTCACTAACTTTGGCCCTTAGTGCACAGAAATAATCTCAGAACTGTGTGTCATTAGCATCTGAAGGAAAAGGTGTTTCTGAGAAGAGTTGGTTTGTTTACTAGGTGGCTTCCCCAGTGCTGTTCAGGAGCATAAGGAGCTATAACTGGATAAAGACATCCCCTGTTGCATCCCACCCTTCCCTGCAAACTTGTACATTGGAGAAGCTGCTACAAATCAGTGTCTGCAGCCTGGAGCTGCTGTCTCTTGGGCACCTGTCTAAAACCCAGTGGAGTACGGGGTTTATGTGATGACAGTCACTTCTGACCTGGACTATATTATAGCTGTTCTGTTAAGGAGTAATGGATGGACTGTATCTCTCTGAGTAGATGGACCTTCCTATCCCTATGCTCCTGCCCAACCCTTCAGAAGTGACTCCATCACATCCCTCAAGCCCATGGGTTAAGATTCAGAACACTGAAATATACTCTCCAGCTTCTGTGTATATTCACTTAGCTGTTTCGTTGTGATGCTGTTAATAGACTAGCAGAAGTAGTTGTATTCATAACGATTAAACATACAGAAAGAACGGAAGTTTTCTTTTGTCTCTCAAGTGGTTCCCTTCTCCAAAGGATGGATAGATTTTTAAAAAATGTTTGTACAGTGAGTTTTCTTATCCGTAAGTTTGGTATTACTTGATTACTAGGGAATCAAAATTAGGGATTCTACTAGAGGGGTCAGTTGTTCTAGATCAGACAGAGGGATGAGGGAGAGAGAAGGGGCTCAGCTGGATGGTTAGGGGAAATGTCAGAAATGCATCCGGGAAGAGACAGAAACCCACCGGGACATTTTATGAAGTTGCTGAGAAATTCAGTTGTCATCCTATGATTTTGGAGTTGGATTTAATCTTATTCTGGAGGGTCTGTAGATGATGCTGCTAAAGGTTGGTGGGACGGGCAGATTCTTCTGTTTCACTCAGAGGAAGAGCCACATGCACCAGCCCTGTGTGAGCCTGCTCTCAGACACACCCACCCCACGCTCAGTTCGTCCGGCTTCCCTGGTTTCCTGGATGTCCTTTGGGTGTAGGAGGCATACTGCACTTGGTGTTTGCTTTACCTGGAACACTCTGGAAGGGTGGCAGAATGTCTCATCCCCTAACAAGCCACTTTGACATGAGGATTACTTCCAGCTAAAGGCACTTGGAAAACAGCAGATGTGGGAAGGGCGCACTAATCTTCCCCTTTTCTCCCTGAAAATAGGAGATTAAAAACTCTCATGTGAAAGATGCCCTCCATATATCAGGATAAAAGAAACAGTCTTTGATGAGGCATCAGAGCTGAGAGAATTCCTTACAAACAGACCTTGTTAAAATAATTCTTATCTTCCTTTATCCTCCCTGCATACTTTAGTTACTTTTCCATGGTTACCTCTCTCTGTTCAACCTAACACAAAAGTATATGGTTTTGCCACTTCTGTGAGTCTTCATTGTCTTTTGAGGTCTCTCATCTTATGTAAAGCTTACATTAAATACATTTGTTGACTTTTCTTCCGTTAATCCATTTTATGTCGATTTAATTCTTAACCCCAGCTGCGATTCTAAGAGGGAATAGGTGGAGTTTTCACTCCTGTATACTCTTCTCCCAGATGGCCCCATGGCTTTCTTCCTCATCCCTCTCTGGTCTTTACTCAGATGTCACTTCCTTAGCCACCCTGTTAAAAATTGCCTCTCTCCCAACTCTCTCAAGTAACTTATTTATCTTGTTTATCTGATTCCTCCATTAGAATTTAGCATAGCACGGTGTCCCTCTCACTCCTACTTTATTCTCTGCTCTGTCCTCAGTGCCTAGAATAGTACTGGGCATATAGAAGTTGCTCAATAAATGCTTGTTGATTGACTGAATGAATGAGTACCACCCAGAGCAACCCAGTTGCTTCCAGCTACCAATACGGCAAACGGGTGACTTTCAAAGAATATTAGAATCTTTCTAGTATATAGGCCAGTAAGCATAAATAGGAAAAATGAAATAAGCATTCATTGAAACATTTCCTGGGAAAACTATATTCTTTAATTCAAATAATCATATGAGGCCTTACAATTAAGTTTGTGAACTCATCCTAGAAAAAGTGCTGTGTACTTCATTGCTGAATAAGGCCACCTTCCAAGTACTCCCCTTGGAAAGCTCTGCACTGATGCCAGCACCTAGTCTACCCTTCAAAGCATTTTTGGAACTCTTTTTCTGGAATGGCCATCAGAACTGTCATTGTATTACTCTTGATGTCCTGAGTGTCATCACAATGTCTTCCTTTCAATATTTCATTTATCTTTGGGTAAAGAAAAAAGTCATTGGGGGTGGGCGGCACCATGGCTCAGTGAGTAGAGCACTGGCCCCATATACCAAGGGTGGCGAGTTCTAACCCAGACCCGACCAAACTGCAACAACAACAACAACAACAACAACGACAACAACGACAACAACAAAAATCCTACTCTTTCCCATAATAGGCATATTAAAAAAAAAAAAGTCATTTGGGGCGAGATCAGGTGACTAGGGAGTGTGTTCCAGTATAGTTGTATGTTTACTGGCTAAACACTCCTTCACAGACAGTGCCCTGTGAGCTGGTACACTGTCCTGATATTAAAGCTACACCTGTCTCATGCCAAGATTTTCAACTAAGATTTTCCTGATTGTTTCTTTATTGATGTTTATTTGGTCTACAGTTAGCCGATGATTTTGGTGCACAATTCAATGAACTTTTGCAGAATTTTCTTTAGTTCTGCTTTGCTACTGGCTGCTCTGATGTCTCTTTATCAGTGATACGTTCTCTCCACTCAGAAAAACATTTAATCCATTTGTATACTACCATTTTCTTCATGGCATTATCCCCATAAACTTGGTCTAACATGTCTTTGACTTCACTTCCACTCTTGCCAAGTTTAATAAGAAATTTGTTGCTCTAGGCTTGGTGCCTGTAGCATAGTGGTTCTGGGGCCAGCCACATACACCGAGGGTGGTGGGTTTGAACCCGGCCCTGGCCTGCCAAACAACAATGACAACCACAACAAAAAATAGCTGGGCATTGTGGCGGGTGCCTGTGGTCCCATCTACTTGGGAGGCTGAGGCAAGAGAATCACTTAAGCCCAAGAGTTTGAGGTTGCTGTGAGCTGTGACACCACCGCACTCTGTTGAGGGTGACATAGTGAGACTCTGTCTCAATTAAAAAAAAGAAAAGAAAGAAGTTTGTTGCTCTAATTCAAGCTCTGAAATTCTAGTAATGGCACACAGAAAGACGCAACAACAACAATGAACGCCACTCAGTAAGACACCGCCGCATATTGACACCAACACAGCCGTGAGACTCTGACATACCAAGGTTATGAAACCTCACTAAGTTGTTTGTACAGTGCTGCCAAATTAAATGTATGATGTCAGTTTATCAAACTTAATTGACAGACCTCATATGTATGTGTTCAGTACATTATAAAACAAACATCTATAAGGACTCAGATCATCTTTGAAATATTCGTGTTCCAAAAGTTCCTTTTGCTTTGCCTATTCTAGAGAAATGCAAATTGCACATGGCACTAATCTACCTTTCCTTGGGAACCCATTTCTTTTACTATGTAGTCATTTCAAATGTGAAGAATGAAATGCTGCTAAATACAAGATTGCTCGCTGTTTTAAGTAGTAGATAAGCTGTTTTATCCTCCGTGTTTGTAGTTCTGGCAAATTTTCCAGATTAATCTTTGGAAAGATATTCTATTCTATCTGTAGAAAACATTATTTTAAGCAATAATCTGATGCAAGTATATCTCTTTCATACAACTAAGGAGATTTTGTTGGAAAAATAAGATGAAGACAAATCTCTACCCTATATGGAGTGTTTATTTTGGATCTCTTAGGTCAATAGGGAACCATACTCTAGAGCAAAGAAGGTACTGTCTTTGCCCCAGAGACACTGCTGTCACCACCTGCTTTCACGCTCCCACTGCAGGCAGCAGGCAAAGCCTTGCTGCTCAACTCTCAAAGCATAATATTAGCATCTTTGTAACTACATAAACCAGCTATATAAGGTGGAGAGGCTGAAAATAAGTGTTCACTGAAATTCATCAGAGCCACTTCTGCCAGTTTTTGTTTTAGATCCTATGGGATATGTATCTGGGGCTTTAGTCAGCAGTGACTCTTTATTTTTAAACTTGCTTCAAAATTGATAATTTAAGACAAAGATTTCTACAAATCAGGGGAAAATACGACTTTATGGTGGCCCAAACCGTATCTTTTATATTTTCTGTGAATTTTGCCAGTTAGTTTTTGGAGTATGAAATTTACCTATAGGCCATCAAATTCTTCACTTAAAGGAAAGCCCTCCTGTTTTGGAATGTCACTCTTTTAACTACCACTTTTAATATGGTGAACATATAATTTGTCACCCAATAGAGATGTGTTTGAAAATAGATGGGGGAATTATTAAAAATGATGCCTAGAAAATAGTTGTAAATTGTGTGAGGCAAATAGAGTTGTATGATCTTTTCAAGGAAGAGAATGAAATTAATACTTACTGACAACATATAATGTGCTAAATGCTTTATATACATTATCTCCATTTCAGAGCCATCCTAAGATGTTGAGACTTAGGCACATTCTCAACCATGAATTTGAAGTTCTGAGACATTAACCCAAGGAGTCACATATAATAATCCAAAAGGAATTTTAGGAACTCAGCTCAGGACAGTTTACAATAAGATCTATTGATTTAGCTGTCTGGAAGAAAAGGATTAGATACACATTTTGGCCCAAAGCCAAATGTCAAAATCAATAATTAACTGAAGTCAGATATCACTAGAATAGAAAGAACTTTGGGAAGACAAGATTAAATTTGAAACCTAACCAAATATTTTATTTTATTTTATTTTATTTTATTTATTTGTTTTGAGGCAGAGTCTCACTTTGTTCCCCTTGGGAGAGTGCTATGACATCATAGCTCACAGCAACCTCAAGCTGTTGGGCTCAAGCAATTCTCTTGCCTCAGCCTCCCAAGTAGCTGGGACTATTGGCACCCGCTACAACATATGGCTATTTTTAGAGATGAGGTCTTGCTCTGGCTCAGGCTGGTCTCGAACCCGTGAGCTCAGGTAATCCACCACCTTGGTCTCCCAAATGCTAGGATTACAGGTAGTGTGAGTCACCATGCCTGGCTTAGCAAATATTTAAAAAATCAAATTTTGAAAGGTGGATGTTATGGTGAAGGAAAAATAATTTATCAGTACCATCAGCTGGGGGATCGTTCCTGTGGTCACTGTGCTATACATCTGCAATCCTAAAGACCTGCTTACTTTGGACTAATGTTTAATACCTGGTGTAAGGAACCTGGGATTTACTACTCAGCAAATATAAAAAATTCTGGATCATCTACTACTGAAAATGTTTGCCAGTGTATAACAATCATTTTGACAAGCTTTTGGTTTTTAGTTTCCATAGATGAAAACTATGAAGAATTGACTTTTTAAATTTGAATTTTGATTGTGGAAATGAAATGCACACTGAGTCTCTTGTTTCTCTTTTCTTCCTATTTGTTACTTATTCATTCAATCAATACTCGTTAAGCAGCATTTCCCCATATCAGCCACCATTTCAGAACATGAGGCTATAGCAGTGAGTAGAAGACAAAAGTCCCTCCCCACATGAAATTTATATTCTGGGACTTTGAGAGACAGACAATAAACAAAATTATAAATTAAATACATAGCGTATATAGATGGAGCTGGAACATATCCTGCTTAGTAAAGTAGCTCAAGAATGGAAGAAAAAATACACAATTTACAATCACTCACACTTTCATATGAAGAATAGATCACAACTATGGCTCAAGATGAAGGAGGGAGGGGAGGATGGGAGGGAAAGGGGGAGGTCAGATCGAGGGAGGGTGAATGGTGGGATCACACCTATGGTGCATAATGCAAGGGTACATGTCGGATCTATTAGTATCGAGGATAAATGTCTTAACACAATAATTAAGTAAATGAGATGACGTATATATGAACCAGTGTGATATAAGAGTTCCCAATTCTATATGAAATCAGCACATTGTACCCCATAAATGCATTAATGTATACATGATCTATGTGTTTATGATTTTTAAAAAAGTCGGTAAAATATATACAGAAAAAATAAAAAATAAAGTAAAATAAAATAAAAACTGATGTAAAAAATAATAAATACATAGCACATAGAGAAAATGTTCACAGCTAAACATCTAATAAAGGGCTAATAACCAGAATCTACAAAGAACCCAAACAAATCATCCAGAAAAAGATCAAACCACCCCATTAAACAGTGAGCAAAAGATGTGGACAGAAGCTTTTCAAAACAAGATAGACAAATGGTCAGTAAGCATGAAAAAAATTGAGCATCACTAGTCATCAGGGAAATGCAAATTAAAACTATATTGAGATACCACCTTATTCCCGTTAACAATGGTTTTTAAAAAAAAATTCAAAAACAAGCCTGTAATCCCAGCACTTGGGAGGCTGAGGGGTGTGGATTACCTAAGCTCACAGGTTCAAGACTAGCCTGAGCCAGAGTGAGACCTTATCTTTAAAAATAGCCAGGCATTGTGGCAGGTGCCTGTAGTCCCAGCTACTTGGGAGGCTGAGGCAAGAGAATCACTTGAGCCCAAGAGTTTGAGGTTGTGAGCTATGATGCCAGGGCACTCTACCAAGGGTGACAAGTGAGACTCTGTCTCAAAAAAAAAAAAAGTCTAAAAACAATAGATGCTGGCATGGATGTAAAGACAAAGGAAAGGAATGTTTATACACTGTTAGTGAGGACTTCAAATTAATACCACTTCTATGGCAGTATGGAGTTTTCTAAAGAACTAAAAGTAGACCTACCGTTTGATCCAGCAATCCCATTACTGGGTATCTACCCACAGGACAGAAGTCATTTTATCAAAAAAACACCTGCACTGAAATGTTTACTGCAGCACAAGTAACAATTGCAAAGATGTGTAATCAACCCAAGTGCCCAGAAATTCATGAGCAAATTAGCAAAATGAGGTATACATATATCATAGAGTACGTCTCAGCCGTAAAAGAGGATGAATTAGTAGTAACTTTCCCAACAATTTGGATGAATCTGGATACTATTTTCCTAATGAAGTATCTCAAGATTGGAAACACAAACACCACATGTATTTGATATTAAATTGGAACTAATCAATGAGCACATGTACACAGAGGGAAGTAAAATTCAGTGGACGTCAAGCAGGGGGCAGTGGAAAAGTAAAGGTGCAAAAATCTATCTAATGGGTACAATGAATACTATGTGAGTTGTGGGCACAGCAATAGCCCTGACTCAAGTATTACAAAAGTGATCCATGAAACCAAAAACATTTGTACTGCTTAATATTTGAAATTAAAAAAAAAGACATATAAAAATTAAATATATATAGGCTTGGTGCTTGTAGTTCAACGGCTAGGGCGCCAGCCACATACACTGGAGCTGGTGTATTTGAACCCAGCCTGGGCCTGCCAAACAACAATGAAAACTGCAACCAAAAAAAAAAAAAAAAAAAGAAAAGAAAAGAAAAATAGCCGGGCCTTGTGGTGGGCACCTGTAGTCTCAGCTACTTGGGAGGCTGAGGCAAGAGAATCACTTAAGCCCAAGAGTTGGAGGTTACTGTGAGCTATGACGCCATGGTACTATACTGAGGGTGACATAGTGAGACTGTCTCAAAAAAAGTTAAATATATAGCATATAAATAGAATTAGTGCTATAGAGAAGAATAAAGCAGGATAGGGGGATATGAGGAATTAATTCTCTGTTATGATTGGATCAACAATGGTTTCTCCAGGTTGTTCTTTTTAAGAGTATTTATCTCTCATGGAAATTTTGGGGGGGCATTTGATATTTAACTATTAATTCCTCATAATGAGATATGAGGAGTTCCCATCTACGAAACTCATTGCCTAAAGGGGACCAAGTAAATGGGAATTCAATGTAATTATCAAATGTTTTCTTCAATATTTTAAATGCTAGTACACCAAATCTATGAAGATTTGAATTCTCTCATCTCACCTCTATTATTCTGCCTTATATTATTTAAAATTTTATAAATATTCATTGGCAGAAAAATGATGCGGTATTTTTCCTATCTCAATATTTTCCTAGGCTGACAGTTTACTCTTCTAGGTAGTCAATTAATACTTCATAATTCCTGTACATAAAATTAACGATGTTTATAATAATTTATTCTGCTGTTTTCCTCTTGCAATATTAAATATTCACCTATACTTCACCTGCATTTCAACATATAAAGCACTTAAAGAGGTTTTTCACTCTGCTAACTCCTAGATTGCTCATCAGAATGTTAAACTGCATATTCAGTTAGAAACAATCAACTCTGATGATGTTCCCTGTTTGTGTTGCCCACATCGATATACCCTGTTTTGATGTGATGGTGAAGTGCACAATCCTGTAATGATTTGTCACACACTCCTTCAGGGATGCCGGGATTTGGATGTTTGTTTACTTGACTATTCAGCCTGTCAGAAGTCAGTCTATACCTGAAGTGTCACAGCAGATTTTGGCTGTGTGTGTGTGTGTGTGTGTGTCTGTGGCAGACGATTAAGTTCCATGAGACTGAGTGGAATTCTTGTTTACCCTTCCTATCTCAAATTCAGTCATTCTTTGGAAGTCATTCTGGCAGCCCCTCCAACCTCCTTTGTATCTGTTGACCAGGGTATTGAAGTGGTATCTAACAGATTCTCAACACTGGCATTATTGACTGAGTGGTTGGATTTTCACCCTTCTTTGCCTATTTAGCTCCTGTAGCATCTCAGTCTTTCTGGTCTGTGGGCACAATCCAGATCCATAAATAATGGCTTCTTGGCTTCTTTAATCCGTTTAGCTTCCAGTAGGAGGGAATGAGAACCTGAGCGGGGGTTCAGCAAGTGGCTCCCAGGCTGTATAAATATTTACCCTTGTGATTCAACATAGAATCATCACCTATGACAATTGCTGAAGTTTGAATTCAAATAAAATGCATTTAGAATAGTGTCACTATTCAAGTCACACTCCCCCAGAACTTAATGATTTGTCGATTTAAATTTAAATCCAAATTTAAATCGATAAATCATTAAGTTTTAATGAAATCTTAAAAAAAAAAAAAAAATTTAAATGTAAATCGACAAATCATTAAGTTTTGGTGGAGTTGGTGGGTTCAAACCCGGCCCCAGCTAAACTGCAACAGAGAGATAGCAGGGCGTTGTGGCGGGTGCCTGCGGCCTCAGCTGCTTGGGAGGCTGAGGTAAGGGGATGGCTTGGGCCCAGGAGTTTGAGGTTGCTGTCAGCTGCGATGCCAAAGCACTCTACTGAGGGCAACAAAGTGAGACTACTGTTTCAAAAAAAAAAAAAAAGATTTATTTATTTATTTTTTGCCCCTTGATTTAATTGTCTGCTGCAGACACACACACAGGCACACGCAGCAAATAATAAGCAGTATCGGTGCAAAGCATGAGAAAGGGGAAGGGAACCAAATTTGCTAAAAATTCTAAAAGCTGCTATGTATCCTCTCTCCAGAATCACCTGAAGGTTGGATGGAAGTGAGTTTCGGTAATCCACTCGCAGTTCATTAGAGATCACAAACTTAACATTCAGGCTGTTCAGGGCTCCAGCCTGGAGCCCCGGGCACGCCTTAATGTCCTCCTTTTCCCCAGATATCTGTGCACATTTCTCTTGTGACTCTGGCCACACAGTAGTAACTTATTGACGGTTACCTCTGTATTGATCCTGTTCTGTAAGGTGGGTCTGCTTTTTAAATTCAATTTTACATCCTAGGAATCTAGGACAAAGTTAGGTAAGAACGCAGTAAAAAACTTATCACTCCTACTTCTACTGTGACTGCTGCTGGTGGTGGTGGTGACACTAAAGCTGGTGAGCCCGGGTGGCCCACTCCCGCGCGTTTTCACACGGTGGTCCGCAGTCTGGAGATGGGCAGAGGAGAAGGAAGAGGAGAGGCTTTTGGGGTGGAAGGACAGATTTGAAAGTTTATGATAGAAAAACCTCTTTTGTATTACAAATGGCCATAGGATGACTATGAATGTGCCATCACTTTTGGATGTTTATTGTCTATGTTTATTTTCATTTAATATGTGGGTGCAAATGATTACATTACATTGTTTGCATTTGTTAGGTGAAGTCCAAGTTGTAGTTGCACCCCTCTCCCAGGAGGTGTGCTGTATAACCTTACATTGTGCCTATTAGGTAAGAGGACACCAATCCCACTACCGTCTCCCCCTCCCTCCCTCCCTCTACCCCGCTCATCTACCCCCTCCCCCTCCCCCTACTTGAATTTAATTATTTGTTTGTCTCTTGTATGGGCGTGTATTTATTTGTTCATCTACTGGTTTCATATTAGTATTGAGTACATTAGACACTTGCTTTTCCATTCTTGTGATACTTTACTAAGGAGGATGTTCTCCAGCTACATCCAGGTTAATGTAAAAGATGTGAAGTTTGCATCTTTTTATGGGTGAATAGTATTTCCGTGGTGTCCATATACCATCATTTATTAATCCATTCATGTGTAGAGGGACGCTTGGATTGAGTCCACATATTGGTGATTGTGAATTGAGCTGTGATAAACATTCAAGTGCAAATGTCCTTATGGAACAATTCTTATGGATTTTTAAAATATTTATGTGCACATGACACTTCTTATTGTCTGTGGAGTATTTGATTTCCCCCACTAAATGTGTGACTGCCCCCAAGCATGGAGATGTGTAGGAAGAGATGTGAATTTGATCCCACATCTCTTTTTATCAGTGATTAAGAAAATGTTTATTAACTTAATGAACTCGAGCAAGACTCTAGGCCTGAATATAAGTTTTGTTGTCTATAAATTCAGAATTATGTAATCTATCTTCTTAGGATTTTTTGAGGATGCAAGGAGAAAATAAATGTGAGGTCATTTGTAAGCTACCAGGTACTAGGCAAGGTGTGATCCTACAGCTGTGACAATTTTTTCTTGTTGCATTTGGTTGGGGATGAGAGCAAGAGTGAAGTTGGAAATAAGTATCTGACTTGAGGTTAAAGACCTGAGGGCAAAGCTGTGCTCCTACCGCTTCACTAATTATGTGAGATAAATTAGTGAAAAAAGAATCTTAAAGCCGTCCATCTCAAGGGTTACTGCTAGAATTAAGTGGAAAATATCCATGAAGACACCTGGCACATTGCAGTGCTTGGCCAGCATATACAAAGTTTTCCTTCAGGGCAAAGAAAGGTAAAAAAGAACCACAATGGTTCTGAATGGGTAGCACACGGGGAGGAAAAAGCCCAGCCTCTGACTTGGCAGACACGGCTTCATGGTCTGCTGCGGGGTCAAAGTCAGTTCTGTGAGTGCTCTAAGCCTGTTTACTCAGATGTGAATTGGGCATAATAATACTTCCAATAAAAATTTACTTAATTATCTCTTAAGGTTGCTGTAAGGACTAAAAGAAAGTAAGTTATCAGCAGGCATGGAATAGGAAACCCGAAATTTATTCTCTCCCCAAATCAAGAGTCATGCTCATGACAATTCTTCTGATTTTTATTTTTTTTTTTGCAGTTTTTGGCCCAGGCCAGGTTTGAACCCACCACCTCCAGCATATGGGGCCAGCGCCCTACTCCTTTGAGCCACAGGTGCTGCCCTGATTTTTTTTTTTTTAATACATAGTCCCACTCTGTTGCCCAGGCTGAAGTGTGATGGCCTCACCCTAGCTCACAGCAACCTCGAACTCCTGGGTTTAAGAAATCCTCCTGCCTCAGCCTCCCGAGTAGCTGAGATTACAGGCACCTGCCACAATGCCCAACTAACTTTTCTATTATTTTAGAAATGAGAGTCTTGTTCTTGTTCAGGCTTGTTCAGGCTTGAGCTAACACATCTTTGGACAAAATGTAGGCAGTTCACTATAAAACCTGGCCACCTGTGATCTAGCTGACTAGTAAAAATTAACGAAGGACGCAGAAGAGAAAAGGAAAGAGATGCAGCTGATGACACGTGGACTGATGGTGGAGGAGCGAGAGTGACACACACTCGTTCCGGCAACTTCGTGAAGACTTTCTACCTCGCCCCTCTGTGAAGGGGACTCAGTCAGGATCTGGAAGAGCAGGAGAGAAAGCACAGGGGGGCCGGCAGAGCACCTGCCGTGGGCTGAGGCCGCTCGCTCCTCCAGGCCTCTCTGACTAGATGTGTTTGTGTCAATAGTGACCACGCTGGGAAAGTGTAATAAGAAGAAAGAAGCAACTAACATGCATTAGACTTTTACTACATTTTTTTTTTTTTTTTGCAGTTTTTGGCCAGGGCTGGGTTTGAACCTGCCACCTCTGGCATATGGGCCCAGCGCCCTACTCCTTTGAGCCACAGGCGCCGCCCTTTTACTGCATTTTTCACCTGTGCATTCTCAGTGAATTCTCACAAAATGTCCCCAAGGGTGGTTCAACCCAAACGCTTTGCCTGGTGATGGAGTTAGTGGCAGAGCCAGGACGTGAAGCCAGGCACTGCGCTAACCGTCCCCTCTCAGCTCTGAGCTGAGCAGCATGTGTGGCTAGAGAGATGTAAGCACCAGGTCAGTGTGGGGCCGCCATTCAGCAGTTCATTTCATTCGAGGTGGAATCAGGGAATATGCTTTTTGACTGACACAAGCCCAGTCAGTAGACAGATTTGGCTTCTGATACTTTTAAATGGAGTAGTTTATAAAGATTGCCCCATAGATCAGTGACAGGACTAAACGCTTGAAAGGTAAGCTTTGGAGTAGCCTGCAAGCCAGCCCAGAAGGGTGAGTTGCCCCGGGAGACTAGAGTTTCCGACACTGAGTGAGTGAGCAGAGACCTTCTTGATGATCGTGGTGCCCATGGTGTCGGACACTACTGAGACGCCGGACAAAATGAGAACACAAAGTCCCCTAAGACTGCACAGTCAGAAGGCAGGTTGCTTGGCCAGCGTCTGAGATCACATCACTCATTTCATCCTGTTGCCATTCAAAAGGGTTTCTGAGGGGTGGTTCTCTATTTTTGCCCCCAGTTTTGGGAAGTGCACTCTCTTTGGGGCCAGTCTGTCCTCACCCTAGTTTATGTAGCTCAAGTAGAGTCCCTCCTCACTGAACTGAACCACCTAACGGTTACATCAGGGTACGGATGCGTTTCTGCCATAGCTGAATAGCTCAGCAGTCTCCAAAGTTAGCTCTCCAAGTCTTTTCTGGATCTGAATGTTTGAATCAGTCAGTACATTTGCAGCTATAATGATTTGTATTTTTTGCCTTTTGACATATTTCAGCTGCATCTGTGAGCTGATGTATTATTGCTCTTGAAATGGTTTTTTAATTGTGAAATATTTCAGTCATGCATTTTGACGGCTGGAAGTGTGCGTTAATAGTAGTCTAATCACCCTGGTGATGCTGATGCCTCTGTGAGCTCATGCGGAGGTGAGGCTGCACGTCTCTGTGGGAATGACAAGTGAATGAATCTCTTGCTCACTTAACCTGCTGTTCTTTTCTCTCCGTGTGTTTTTTCCCCTAGGAAACAAATGGAAGACTGCTGCGACCCCGCCCATCTCTTTGCTATGACTAAAATGAATTCCCCCATGGGGAAGAGCATGTGGTATGATGGGGAGTTCTTATACTCATTCACCATCGACAATTCAACTTATTCTCTCTTCCCCCAGGTGAGTGTGGAGTTTGTTGCATTTCAGTATAGCTTAAATTTCTCAATGGCACAGAGAAGGGATAATTAAATTTACCTAACCCAGTGGATCCACTTTACATCTTCCTTCTTCTCTTCTTAATTTTTAAATGCTTTTCTGTTATACCTGTCATTTTATGAAATCACATAATATTGTGATATAGGGGCAGAAGCAAGATATTAGAGAGAAGTAAGATACCAACCACGGAGTTGCAGTTTCCCTGGCCCTTTTGACTTGAGTTGTGTGAAAATGAAGAAAACAAGGAAAGAATGGTCGGGGAATGGTGGAATTCTAGCGTTTGGAGGCTAGCTGCGGGATGATCTGGGGGATTTGTGATACTGGAATGTTTTCTTAGGACTGATGTTGCTCTCAGGGAGTGGGGACCATGTGGTTTCCTTCTTAGAGCTCTTGCGTGTTAAGCCTGTGGTTAGATTACTACTGTGTAGTGGAGTGGTGGATATGGACAGAAAGAATTCATTGGGACCACTTTGGAAGTGGTCTAAATCAAGTTTTGCTTACTTAATGTTTTTCTTCTTGGTTTTCTGAGCAGTGAAATAAAATGTTTTCCTAACCTACATCTAGGCAGCAAGAGGGGAGAAAAAGGAAATCTTTGTCCTAGGGAACCCCAGTCTAGGACAGGGGGCAAGCTTAGGTGAATTGCCATTAGGGACAAGTTGAGAAATGAATCTTGGCCTCCCCCAATTGTCTTTTAGCCGCCCTTGATTTGGCCAGATGATTGTAGAGAAAGAGAGTTCATGGTCAGACTCGGGAAGTGGGACTGACCCTTTCATGTATCTCTATTAATAGCCAAAGAGTCTTTAAAGAATGGAGTCTATAAAGTTTGGGCACAGGTTCTATCACATCCTCAGTCACACTCTCCATGAAACAGTTCATATTTACTACTCATCTATAGGTGTTTTAGTCTAGTTTAGAGTGTAGTGATAAGTCTGAAACATTTTAAATAGGAAATAAAAGGTTTAATTCACTGCCAACACCCACGTACTTTCTCTCTCTCTGTTTTTTATTTGCCCTTCGAAGCCTTCCTAGTGTCAAAGGACACGACTAAGAGTCATGAAATGTGGAATTAAATTTTGTCTCTGTTTTACTAACTAAATACCTTGGGTTGGTCACCGGAGTCTTCTGAAAGTCACTATGCCATCTGTGTAATGGATAGAGCAGTACCTGTCCCGTCTACCTCACGGAGTAGTGGTGAAGCTCAATTTGGATAATTCATGGCAGTGTACTGTGTAAACTACAAAGCATTATATAAATATTTGATGTTAAGGATGTGCTGATTCATCCTTTGCATAATGATAGTGAGAAACGAAGAATATAATCGTATAAGTCAGGATTTAGGCAAGGTAGAAAAATTTCCTAGGTATTTTTGCCCGAAAAATATTTCATATGGGGAATTAAGCACTTAAGAAAAATCATTGGAAGAATGAAGACTTGAGAGTCGAGAGGTGGATTCTGGAAGTATTGAGTTTGAGATGCGACTGCTCTCACTGTGGTCTAGGGATTATGAAACCCAGGTGCCACTGCCATGCCACTGCTTGACCACAACTGCCTCCAACAGGAAACAGTGGCAGGAAGATGGGTCTCTATTCTCCTCCCCCTTACATATTTCCTTGGGTGCATCTGATGGGTAAAGATGAATTTGCATTTATAGTGTTAGTTGCAAAGAAGTCTAAGACAGGCAGCTTTTAGCCATTGAGCTTCAGCAGGAAGCTGGAAAGAAAGAGGAACAGAGAGGCTGAACCAGCCGATCCCCAGGTTCCTCTGTGTACAAAAACTGATACCAACTAGCTATGATGTGACAAGGAAACAAGGAAGCAAGCTTCCTCTACAGCTCATCAAATAGAAGCATTTTAAAAGAAATCCAAAAGAGGCTTTTTCTAGATGAGGGCTTTCAGTCATGCCAACTGACTTCTAACTTTGCATGGGAAAATAGATTTAAAGAAAAGAGGTGAGTAAAGAAATATAAACCAGCCTCCTATCTTATCTGTCAGTTGCAGCAGTAGGATGGTAGGAAACAGTTACTTTTTAAAGTGGGTGCAAATGAATTCTGTGCCCCTTTGTGCCAGCTGCAAGGCCAAGGAATCATCCTTGAATAACAAAGGAAAAACCCTTTCTTTTTCTTAGGGACCCAGAGTCATTACATTATTGTGTATGTGCAGTCATGACAAAAGGCAGAACTAATTCAATGACTAGATTTTTTTTTAGAGAAAAGGTACATAGGTCTTTTTGCTGAGAATCTGAATAGACTCATCAATTCATAGCAATCTTGGGAAACAAGGTATATTTCACCCTGCTCTCAGAAATATCATTATTTCTTAGTGAACTGTTTCTAGTTTATTATCAGCGAACTAAATGCTAGTTAATTGGCATACTTCATTCATCTCCCCTGTGGGAAGAAAGCAGTGTGTACAGCTGAGGCAAAAATGCAGGTGAGTGGGCCAAGTTCAGTGTTGTCAGTGCGAACTTCCTTCCTTCCCTCCTTCCCCTGAGTTTCAGCAAAAGGATGCCAAGTGACTCATTCTCTAACTCAGATTATACATCTGTACCTTTATAGTTTTCCTCTAAATGCTTAATATCTATTAGCCATCATGTGAGCCGTCATCATCATTATTATTATTCTTTTGTCTTCTTTTATGTATTTTTTTCATGTTGCCAGGATGCAATACAGGAAAGTTTATGCTCTGTACATTATGGATTTTTTTTCTTTTTGAGACAGAGTCTCACTCTGTAACCTGGGAAGAGTGCTGTAGCGTCGCAGCTCACAGCAACCTCAAACTCTTGGGCTCAAATGATCCCCTTGCCTCAGCCTCCCAAGTAGCTGGGACTACAGGTACCTGCCACAATGCCCTGCTGTTGTTTTCTATTTTTAGTAGAGATGAGAGTCTTGCTTTTGCTCAGGCTGGTCTTGAACTCCTGAGCTCAGGTGATCCACCGACCATAGACTCCCAGAGTTGGGATTACAGGTGCGAGGCAAGGTACATAGCCTCTACGTTACAGAATGTTAACGGGTCCTAATAAGGGCTGTCCATCCTCAGGAGGAGGCTGCTGAAATGCTCTGTACTTTCAATGTCACACGAATCTCCTTTATTCCAGCTTCTTATTTGGCCCTTTCACAATTTCCCCTGGTTGTATTATCACATTTATTCCGTTCTGCCACACATTGTGGTTATCTACAGAACTACCTCACCTACATACCACAGTTTTCTAAAAGTTCTTATCTGCTGATCTTAATACCATCTTGTGAGCTTTTGAAGAACAAGAGGTTTTTCATTTTGGTGCTCCATGTAATACTTCCCACTCAATATAAATATTCATTCATTTCCAGTTTACTCGTGTTTGCTAGGAGGGCTCCCTGTGTCCCAGCTGGACTAGACCGCGGCAGTGCCCTTGCTTGAACTGTAAAAAACTAAGTAGGATATGTTGATGTAGCTATTTCTAAATGGCTCTATGAATGTACTTTGGTGTAATATTTATTGAATATTATTAGGCATGAAGAGCCAAAGTTTAACCTTCACAGCGGATTTTAAAAGTACGCAGTGTGTGTGTGTGTTGTGCATGTGTATTCTGAGTGAGCAGTGTGGTAGAGTGGGATGGATGTGTTCCCACTCTGGAAATGCCACACCCCCTAGGCTGGGATCAGCTCATTCCTGTTTAAGCAAGGACTGTCCCTTTCAAGCCTACTTGGTCCAATGTTAGTAGGTATTATCGAATAAACTCTGTTTTGGCCTAAGATACATTTCTCAGGAAGAGCATAAATTTCCTTGGAAATGAGTAAGGGAGTATCAGGAATGTTTGAAACCATAAGTGTGCTGATATAATCTGAGAAATATTTCCTTTCAGTATAATGAAAACATGGTTGGCTCTCCATTCTTCTACATTATCATATGAATTACAAACTGTCATTTTTCCTGAGAATATTCACCCCAGCCTATATGTAAAGAATCACATCATTAATGCACCCTGCACAGACACCCATTTACAGCTCCATAGGTTGGCCAAGGGTCCCTGTCATGTCTCTCTGGGCCTGGACCAGCAGTGTCCTTGGCCTTGGGGAAACCCAGCAGGACATTTCGAAGTCATTTGTCAAAACAGGTTTGTTCAAATAAAACACATTTTCTTTTCTTAGGTACTTAATAGAATTTTCTGAGCTCCTGGATATCCTTTAGCATCACAGCACTTTTTATTTTTTTCTTCTTATGAAATTTGGATCAGGCTATATAGCCTACAGAATTTGGTGGTCGGTTTTTTAACTTATAAAAGTTATTGTAATCAATCATTCTTCCAAATGAATACCTTTTGATTGCAAGGAAACTATGGGGAATGTGTGTTTGGTGGGTATAGATCTTTGCCAGACTTTTGTTAGGTTGTGTTGTGAGGCTTGTATTTGACTGCTTCCTAACAGAAATCTGACAAAGAGGCTTAACCAATAGATGGTAATTTATCTCAAGCAGTAAGAAATGTGGGAGCGAGTAGTTCAGGGCTGGAAGATCGCTCTACACTGCCATCAAGCCCCCAGGCTTCTGTCTTCTGTGCATCCATCCTTAACTGATGGCCACGGAACCTCTCAGTTTTGGTCCAGGCTCCCAGAAGGATCCAAGCAAAAAGAGAAAACGTAAGCAGAAAATTGGACAGACGCCTGCTCGTGTGTCACTTGGTCAGGACTGAGTTACATGGGCATGTCTAACTGTAGGAAAGGACAGGAACTTCAGTGTTCCAGCTCTAGATGAATGCAGCACTTCTGCTGACCTGTGCGGTCTGCCCTATTCCCTTCTCATATTCTATCTTTACAGCACCTCTGTGCTTGTTATTATTGTCTCTGTGTCATGGACAAAACTAAGAGTGAGATTCATTGAATTACTTATTCAAGGTTACAGAAGTGGTAGGTGGAAGGGCTGGGATGTTAAACTTGGCCTGTGTGATTTCAGAGGTTTTCAAGTTTACTATCTTGTTGAAGAGGCAGGGGCTCTAGTGGATTCGTTTTTAATCCTTCAGTTACCTGGAAACTATTTTGAGATTTTTCACTTCTCTTTCTTCCCTTATAAGAAATGGAAACATTTCTTTTGTAGCTATTTGGAAGAAAAAAATTGGATGTAGATAATGTAGGTTACAGGATCCTACACAATACTGCAATTTCACTTTGAAACTGTAGTTTCTATGCAATACTGTATAGGCTGCCTTTGGCTTTGAGCTCCCTAGCAGCCCATGTTGAAAGGAGAAATAAGAGTAGTTCTGTTATTTTGATTTTTATAAAGGAGAAATCCAGGTTCTCAGAGATTATTCTTTGCACGTTGCTTCTTTGTTGGAATCCAGAACATGGTTCCATGACTGTTGAATAATTGAAGTAATTCACCCTGTCATTCTTTTTTTTTTTGATACAGAGTCTCACTATATTGCCCTTGGTAGAGTGCTGTGGCATCACAGCTCACAGCAACCTCAAGCTTTTGGGCTTAAGCAACTTTTTTACCTCAGCCTCCAAGTAGCTAGGACTACAGGCGCCCACTACAATCCCCAGCTATTTTTTGTTGTTGTTGTTGTTGTTGTTGTTGTTGCAGTTGTCATTGTTGTTTAGCAGGCTCTGGGCCTGGTTTGAACCTGCTAGCCGCGGTGTATGTGGCTGGTGCCCTAACCACTGAGCTATGGGCACTGAGCCCGCTCTGTCATTCTTGACCATATTTTGACACTGGGGAGCTGTATGGGGTATAGAGTGGAGAGTGGAAATATCTGGCCTTTCTGTGATGCCATTTATGGTCTTATACAAGTCATGTGACAGTTCTCAGCCTGAGGTTTATAATTTGCAAATTGGGGCAAATAACACCTTTTTTTTTTAGTATTTTTTTTATTTTTCAAATTAACATGAGGGTATAATTTTTAGGTTACATTGTGCTCGCTTCCAGGGTAAAGTTCCATTTGTAGCAGAGCCCCTTCCCCAGGGGGATGTTATACACCCTCACAATGTGCACAGTAGGTGAGATCCCACCTCATGCCCTCCCTCCCTTCTTCTGCCAAATGTCTTTCCCCTCCCTCCTCCCACCTCTTTTTTAACCCCTGAATTAGATTATATTAGTGTTTTATTATTCTTATTAGCATGTAATTATTTATATATTGATTTCATATTAGTATGAAGTACACTGGATATTTATTTTTCCATTCTTGTGATACTTTACTAAGAAGAATGTATTTAAACTCCATCTAGGTAAATGTAAAAGATGTAAAGTCTCCATATTCTTTAAAGGCTGCATGATATTCCATGGTATACATATACCATAGTTTGTTGATCCATTCATGGGTTGATGGGGACTTAGGTTGCTTCCACGCCTTGGCAGTTATGAATTGAGCAATAAACATTCTAGTGCAAATGTTTTTGTGGTAAAATGATTTTTTTTCTTCTGTGTAGATACCTAGTAATGGGATTGCAGGGTCCAATGGAAGGTCTGCATTTAGATCTTTGAGGATTCTCCATATTTCTCTCCAAAAAGGCTGTATTAGTTTGCACTCCTACCAGCAGTGCAGACGTGTTCCCTTCTCTCCACATCCACGCCAGCATCTGGTGTTTTGGGACTTTGTGATGTGGGCTAATCTTGCTGGCATTAGGTGATATCTTAGAGTGGTTTTGATTTGCATTTCTCTGATGATTAAAGATGATGAGCATTTTTTCATGTTTGTTGGCCATTCGTCTGTCATCTTTGGAGAAGTTTCTGTTCAGATCTTGCCCACTTACAGAGAGGGCTGTTTGGGGGAAAATAATATCTTGTCTTCATATTTCAGTGTTACTCTGAGAAACAAAGTTAAAATGAGATAACAGATGTAAAAGTGCTTTGTAATGACTGCCTTACACAGCATATGATGGTAATATTATGGCTAATATTGTCTAAGCATTTATGGACTTAAGCTTTCCTTAGCATTTTGGAAATGCCAGGAACCAATAGGGGAAAACAAAAACACTACTAGAAATGGGGTGAAATGACTTTCACCAGAGCAATGAAAAGTAATAAATCTGTTGAGTCTGGGATTTAGGGAAACAAAGTAATAATGGAGAATCCAATGGACTCTGTCAATTGTACACGTGTATCATTATATTTAGGTAACTATATGATAAGCTAAAAGTACCATGTGAACTAAGTTAATTTCCAGTGAATTAAGATTCTGTATCTAAACAATGGATTAGTATCTACTATTCTTTAAATTTTTCTGTAACTGAAAAGATGTGTATGGATCATTACAGGATGTACCAGTATCTGTTATCTTTATAGGGAAAGGAAAATAAATGTTCAGAAGTGAGGTAGTGACATGCAGTTGCCCTAAAGAATAGCTGAAACTTGGTTATCACACTTAGACATAATTAAAAATTAACACTTTTCTCTTAAGAGAAACTTGCAGGTTGTCTATGTTCGATATCAAAATGAAAAATAAATGTAAGGAATGAGTTGCCTTGTCATGGTGCAGATCTTTCTAATGTACTCGACAGTCTGTAAAATTTGAGACAAAGAGTGATTATGGCTCAGACTTCTAACTTCCTGGGAATAATTGAAAAGAGTGCATGACACCAATTACCACTGAGTCAAATCTCATCTGGTAGGTCTGATGGGAGTGATAATTTTTTCAGGAGATGTTACTGTTCCATAGGACATTTTCTTTTTAGGTTTGGTGACACAACAGGGTGTTTTCCTGCAGAAAATTCTAAAGCTAGTGTATCTTCATTGTATTTTCTTTGATTGGTTTCTTCAGCTTGGTCCTTGTTACAGGCAGAGGTTCAAGTGTAGAAAGTAATTTCTGCCCTGTTTTGATTCAGTTTTAAGTATTTATTTAGATACCTAGGAAGCTTCTGTTTCATTTCTATTAATATGCTTATTTGTAACTGTATGAGGGTTCTCTTAAAGGCATAAAGATATATTTGATTAACTTAACAGAGAGCAATCATATTGATACTAAATTTTCTCCAGCTTAATTAATTTGGTCAAGGAATCAAGAAGTGCAGATAGGTACAGGGAACCCTTAAAAAATGTTTGTATCTGTTCAAATCAATTTACTGTCTTCCCTCGAATTCACTATTTTCCTTCATTAATTGGCCCAAAAAATTCTTAGATCACAGATGAGATAGCACAATGTTCTCATTATTATGGCCTGACTAGACATACCTGGTTAACATCAAGGTTCAGAACTTCTGAATTAGAGACTGATTGTAAAGCTAGGCTTCCCAGCAGGATGAGGAAGGGGCAGGGTGGGATAGAGGAGTGGACATAACTGTGGGGGCTGAAAGGAAGTCCAGCCAATAGCCAGAGAGGGGTGGTTTGATTTTCACCATAGGACACTGTTGGCAATAACCAGAAAATACTGAGCAACATGATGTGCTAATAGTATGAAAAACTCAGAGGTGAAAATGGATGGGGCTGGAGCTATGCTCGGAGATCCAGATAAGACAGCCTGACTTCAAGTCCCTAGTCTCTAGGCTGGAGGTTTGGGCAATAGACACCTTCCAGAAGTACTGGCCAGAGGAAGGCAGGGCCTCCGCCTTCTAAAGGCCTGATTATTTATCATGGTAGGGACACAAATAAACAAGGGCAGAATCTCCAACATTGGGGTCAAAATTTGGGACCAAAGTGCAGTTGCTGGAAACTTGGAATGAGTTATGAGGCAGGGCAGGGATCTGGAAGGGCAGCCAGGAGGGGCTGTAGTTTCAAAACAACACAGAATCCAAGTTACTAGAGTCATACTTCAGAACCAGGGCCAGAACAGTCTGAATCTGCAATGACCCAGCTGTAGGTTCTGGGTGTATATTAAGGTTGAGAATTAGGTCCAAGGAATCAGTAGAAAGTTTTTAGACAAACACATTAGGTTTTTATCCTTTCCTATGTCTAGCTCTGTGGAGGGTGACAGAATGGAGGGAGCAAAAACTAAGTGGATAGAGGGAATTTAGGCCAATTGTTAATTAAGAAATTATATTAGCAGCTTCTTGGAAAAATAATTAAGTGAGTAAGTGTGGCAAGAAAATTTAAAATAGATGGAGCATGGGTCAAAATCTAACTGTAAGGGAAATAGAAGTACTTTTTGAGGGTAAAATGACATTTTCTACTCTGAAAATTATTATGCATAAGATTTTTCTTGCTAAGTATTATTTTTTCTATATATGTAGACTTACAGTTTTCAGAATTTTAACTCTACTAAACAAAAAAAATAGGTGCCAAGAGAAAGGCAATTACAAATTCAATTAATTTGGTAATTGCTTTACCTGTGGTAGTAGTCTGTTATTAACAAAACAATGGCTAACAGCCCCGTATGAAATATGTGTCATCTGATTATTTTGCATAATTTTTTTTGTTTGTTTTTGGCATTCAATCTATTCTGGTTTTATTACATCTCGGATCTAATCTCTAAGTAGGAGATTAGATCCGAGATAGCATCTCACAAAGTAGTGTTCATTCTGGAGCCAGAATTGTTTGAGGACTTTTTTAAACCCAAAGGCCAATGATATTTATGGACTCAGGAAAAAAATACAGTGCTTGCATATGAGCCACAAAATTCAGTGTAAATTGGGAATCTGAAATATAAAATCAGATCTAAAATTAAATTTAAAATAAGGATTTGCGGCATCAGAAATTCCCTTTTACATTTATTTCTAGGACTCGTTACCTAAATGCATGTATCCTGTTGCCAGCACAACTCTGCTTTCCCCAAATTTTGATGTTTCCATTGTTAAATAAGTCTTCCGGCACTCATTCATCAAATACTTACTGAGCAACTACTATTGTGGGCTAGGGACTGCCCTCATTCCTGGGGAAATAATGATGAGTAAAAATAGACCCAGTCTCTTGAGCCCATTGGGTACCGTCGTCAATGTTGCAAAGGTTCTTATCTTTGATGTCTTCAATGTTAAACTCTGCCCCTCCTTCCTGCTTCTTCTCTTCTGTTTCTGGTTTCAGGCAATGACACTATTATCTACTCAGACATTTGAGCTGGACATCCAAGCACTTATATTTGAATTTCACTGTCCAAATTCCATTTTCTTTCTTAAATATTTTTTGAATTCATTCCTTCCTTTCTTACCTCACTGGTGCAGGTTTATCATTTGTTATCTGAACTAATTCAAGAGATTTTGAAAAACTTTCCCTATTCTGAACTTTCCCTTAAAACATCCTCTACCTTACCACCTGCCATGCAAATAAGAGCAAATGGCCCAAAATGCCCTCACCAAGCCATCTGGTGCTGTGTTGATGGAGAAAACTCATGGAGAAGAGCAGGCAGCAGCTAGCAGATACTCTGTTGTCTGTTCATTATTAAAACTGATGAAATTCCAGACATTCTAGACTCCAGGAAAGGGACCCTGACACATGCCTGGAATTTTCAGTTGTCTAATTTGGGATGCACCAACTCTTCCTCTGATGTGATTCAGAGACTGGGATATAATAGTAGTTGGCTAAGATATGGCAGAACCTTGGCTTCAGGCTTGTTTATCATCTTGGTGTTTACAGTAGTAAAGAGCCATGTGAAACCATGATTGGTGACAAGGGTAAGAGTCTTGCAGATACAGTTGAATGACAAAGATGGCCAGAAATAGGATTCATTGCATTAACTTACGGTCAGGCAAGAGCTAGCCTCTTCCCTGGCATGGTGGGAATCCTGAGATCCAAGCCTTGCTATTGACCAAGATGAAGGGCCTTAAATGCTGGGCTTTAGCTGGTTCCTATGAAATGTTACTGAAGGCCACTGCCATTTCCTGTTTGTAGGGGATCAGTCTTGGACTGATCAGTTCTTCCCAATTACCACCTATAAGATAAAGTTCAAACTTCTTGGAGTGGCACACAAGATCTTTAAGATGTGAACTCCCTGAGAATAAAGCTAATATAAACTCACCAACTGCCACCCACCTTCTTTATCCTACTCTTCATTACTTTATACTCTGTGATTATCAAATGACTTGCATTTCTCCAAACAAGTTGTGCATTCCTTTCCCTCTTCACATTTGTACATTCTGTTCTCCAACCCAGAATGCCCTTCCCATCTGCCTCTTTCTGATGAATTCTTGCTTTAGCCTTCAAATTTCAGCTAAAGCACCTTGATTTCTGTAAAACCTTCCCAGTTCTCTCTCCCAAATCTCAACTGCCCTGCCATGTTGATTAAAAATCTGTTCTCTTCTTCCACCAACTTTGTGTCAATCTCTGTTACTGCACTATTAAGTAACAATCATTTGTTCACCGACTTTCTGCTCACCAGATTGTGAGCCCCTTGGGGGCAGCACTTAGATCTGCTCTGGCACATAACACAGCAGGTGGTAAATGAAAATGGGTGCAATGATCAACAGAGTGGATAGCTATTCTTCCAAAGCCTTTGTTATCCACATGTCATCAACCTAAGTTTTATGGAAGGTGTGGCCCATGCTAGAGTAATCCCAGATCAGTCCCATGTGGTGACAGCAATGGAAGGAGGAGAGGTTCTGATGTTCATTATAATGGGTGGAGTGTGGGATGGCAGTCTACAGTCATCCTCTGAGTGCTCACAACTTCATCCTACTCTTGAGAATATGAGATCATACAACCTTAAAGTTGAGTCACAATATTGGTTTTGGACATTTAATTATTTTGTTTTTGTTTTGTTATTCACTTATAAGACTGCTCTTAAGAAGCTGTTATTGCATGAAGCTGAAGGACATTTTGATGTTTGTGAAGATAATTTCTTTCTTTTTCTTATATACATTCCTTATTTCCCACCATTGCCTTTACCATCTTATTCCATGTAACAATGGCTTCTTGCCTAAAATTCTATGGAAGTCTCTCATTGGGCTTCCTATATCTTATCTGGCCTCCTCCCCAGGGTATATTTCTACATTGTAGCCTGAGTTATCTTTTTAAAATGCAAATAAAGATAATGCCATCACTTTGTTTAAAACCCTTGTTTGCCTTCTCATTGATTTTAGGATAAAGACAAACTCCTTAAGGCCTGGCCTCTCCCTAAGGCTCCAGTTTCCATTTCTACAACTTTTCTCTCACCCTTCACATTTTGCCTTACTGGCCTTCTTTTAGTTCCCCATCTATAGAACTTTTCAACACACTGTTCTTCCTGGGCAACACTTAGCTTCTCTTACCTACTTAACTTATGTTTATTACTTGCATCCTGTTTGAGCATCATTTTCTTAGGGGATCTTCCTCATAGCACTAGGTATCTCACACTTACTTTATGTTCGTTTGCATAAATATTAGATTCTGGGTTCTTTCTCTCACTAGTTGGGAAGCTCTTCAGGATAGTGTTTAATTGTGGGTGATAAAGAGCTATGGTATCTCAGTTCTAGCATAGTGCCTGGGATGTTGTAGACATTCAACAAATTTATTATTTATTCTTTATTTTTTTTTTTTGGACACCAAGTCTCACTGTGTTGCCCTGGGTAAAGTGCTGTGGTGTCACAGCTCACAGCAGCCTCAAACTCTTGGGATTAAGCAATTCTCTTGCCTCAGCCTCCCAAGTAGGGACTACAGGCAACTGCCACAACACTCAGCTGTTTTTTTTGTTGCAGTTGTCATTGTTGTTTAGCTGGCCCAGGCCAGGCTCAAACCTGCCAACCTTGGTGTATGTGGCCAGCGCCATAACCACTGTGCTATGGGTGCCAAGCTGACATTCAACAAATTTTAGTAGAATGAATTTATGAATGAGTTAAGCTGCTTGGTTTTGCTATATACAATCACCAAGTGTATCCTGGTAAACCCATAGACTCAGACTTCATTAACAGAGAGTGATGGGGAAAATCTTCACATTGGAAGCATTTAGCTTAAGACATCTTAGAATGACTGTCACATACTAAAGTCTTTGGACGTGACGATGGAGATGGTCAAAGAGTTATAATGAACCCCTTTTGTTACTGTGGCTCTGTGTCACGCTGAAGTGGTTAGACATCAATACGAGTCTCAGATGTTGCAACGAAACCAATCTGACAAGGTACCATATTGGAGAAACTGTTGCTTATTCTGAAGATTGAAAGTCACAGTCAGAGATGTCAGCTCAGCCATCCCCTGCTCAGCCAGCCCCTGCCTTCCCACTACCCAGAACTAAATGGCAGAGAGCAGTGACAGAGCAAAAAGCTGAGCTGGCTTCCACATCTCTTCCCTGCCAGAAGCTGACCTTGGCCCCGTGCAGGGACTTCGGTGCTCTTTCTTTTCTTCAGTCTTCTAACCATCCAGTATCCCTGTACCAATTTTCCCACAAAATGAATGAGTGGGATTTATCTTCTGAAATCACGGCTATTATAGTACCACCATCTTTGAAACTAACATATTGCCTCCCTGCTGGTTTTTAAGTTATCTTGGCTCAGCTGCTGGAGGAAAACATTTTTTAGTCTCTGTAGCACTGTGGAGCCAATATGTTTAGGAAACAGGCCAGTCAATATAGCTCCCAAACAACCTCTTGCCAGAGACACTAATCATTTTTTAACCCCTTGGAATTCTAGACAAAAAACAGGTTTCAGCCAGTTTAAAGACCCAAGACTGAGCACGTAGTCTGGGCATCTGGGCAGTTAGAATAATCATTCTTTTGCTTGAAGACTTTGTGACTTTATTAGAATTAGTAAAGGACATAATCTAAGTAATCCCTGAGGACTTCTTTGTTTAGATTATATTCGCATTTCAAGGAGATGGCCTCAAAAGGAAGAAGAAGTGGCAAAGTCTTCTGCAATATTTAAAAGGAAGACCATACCAGGTCAAAAATTATCGATTATAAAGTAAATCACAGTTATTAACTTCTTAAAACATTTTATAATTTCATTGCTGACCTTCTTTTGCATGATGAACAAATACAGGCAAGAAAGGATTTAGAAGCTGAAGTATTGAGCTTAGGGAAATAAGCATTTAGCGATAAGGATTTATAAGACTTGAGATGGATGACGTGAAGGCCAGGAAACCTTGGGAGGAAAAGGAAAAATATTATTGTATGAATAAAAATAGTTGGTAATAAAATGTCATAGATTATGTAGTGTCTTGAAAGAGAAGATATCTGAAGGAAACATAAATTTTTTTCTTATTGTGGGAATCTTGATGTACAGAAACCTCCTTTCACTTTTTCACATGGTTGAGAGAAGCTATAAGAATAGTGGAGAGGTGCAGGCAGCAGGGAGTGGAGAGGGCAGTGGGGGGAAGAAGGCACCAAAAAACTGCATGGAGCAGGGAAGATACCAGAGCAATATGGTTATTGGAGCTCTTACAGTTTAAAGCTATTAAAAGTGAACATTGACTGAGCAAATTCTAAGTTCTAGGCATGGCACTCTTCATAATTATCATTTTTATTTAATCCCTTCCATAATTCTGTTCAGGTAGTTTCTTACATTTCTCTTCGCTCCACTTCATGGATAATAAGGTCGAGGCTGGGAAAGGGTTAGTACCTGTCTCAAAGTCACCTTGGAAGTGGCAGGGAACTCTGATACTGTAATTTATGTAAGTAACCATTTTATTCTTCCTGAATTTGGTGTTATTTCTATGACCTGAGCACTCAGAAGATGACCAAGGAATCATTTAGATGTGTTTCCTGTATAAATATAGCTTATATATGTTATTGTTCTGTCTCTGTGGAGTTTTTTTAAGTAAGATGTGCTTAAGAAGTGCTGAGGATGACATTAGCCAACCTTGAACTTTGTATTGCCAGTGTTTCTTGTGGCCTTGGCATTATGTTTAGAAAGGAAATCATTCCAGCCTCAAAAATCATCCTGTTAAACCAGAATTTTTTTCTCATTGAACCAGTTAAGGGATACGTGAGCCAAAAGGTTCATCAGAGCCACTGCTGGAGAAACAACCAAAGTCTCATTTTCTATAGGCTCTTATTTTACAGAATAAGTAAATCTGTGTGTTTGTGGGCAATGTAGAAATAAGAAACAATGTTACCTCATGTGAAAGTCTGCCATGATTGCAAGAGAGATGGGGTGGCAATGATGAGTGGATGCTAGTGAGTGTTTCCAAGTAAATAGGGAGGAAAAAGGCTTATTTTAATGAAGTTTCAAGTGTTTTTGTTTACTAATTATGACTCTATGGCCATGTATACAAATAAAGCAATGGATATAACCTGTGTACAACTCCTACAGAAGTTCTTTAACTGAGTATACCTACATAGAAGAAAAATTATAGTGAATATATTTTTGCATTCAGTATTTTTATTTTAAATTTTAATAGATAAGTTTATGTAGATAAACTATCTCACTTCCCTCAAATGTAACACTTTAGGTACATGTCTAGGAAATATTAATAAGAATCAAATACATTAGAGAAAACCTGCCAAAGACTACTTTAATTATGTTTCTGTAATTTCAGAAACATAATCTGAATCCTTTGGCATGGGTCTTGGGAAAACACTCTACAACTATGGAATGTTGAGAGCCACCTGTGCGCTAGGCTTTTTGCTGAATGTTTTACATGCTTTGTCTGATAATCCCAACATAGGATGCTCGTATTATTGTCTCTACTTAACATGTAGAAACTGAGACTGAGGGATGTTAAGTGACCTGCTTAGGATTTCCCAGCTAGAACTTATTCCAAGCTGTTATTTCAAGTCATTATGAAAACTGTAGAAGCCAAAATCTATATGCATTGTTAAATGCACTGACACTTCCCTCTCAGATTAAGTAATATGCCATAAAATATCTGTAACAGTATATAAGGAGATTCCTATTGTGTTTTTCTTACGGAAATGGATGAATAACTACTCATTGCTGATAATCTATTGATGTGGCCTAAATTGTTTTAAGGAAGCCAGATGAGGAAATTGACATGTAGGTGCTCTCAGGCACACTGGTACCCCTGAATTTGGTATAGTTTTTCTGACGAGTAATTAAACAGCATTAAGTGTATCAAAAGCCTTAAATATCTGTTTATCATCTGATCTAGCAATTCCACATTTAAGGATATACCTTAAGGAAATAACTGGATGAGTGCTCAAGGTTACGTGGATCAGGTCAGTAACAGCAGGGGGAATTCTGTGTTGAATGGTCTAGTGATAGTGAGCATATTACAAGGACGTCTTGAAGGGGCTTTCCTAAGATTGTGATTTACACAAAATTAAGCAGCCCTTTTTTGTCCATGGCAAAGGAGAGAATAGAGTAGGCTGATGGCCACTTTTCCCAGCTCCCTTCTGGGATCTGCCATAATTCAAAGATGTGTGGAACAATGTTGTTTATTGTAGTAAAAAAGGACGAAGCAACCTAAAATTTTCAACATTAAGGAACTGGCAAAGTTATCAGCCCCCTATACCATCAAATATAATGCTGATATTAAAATCACGATGGAGAGATAACCATCATATCTTGTTAAATTAACATGCACATTCCAACAGTACGGATAAGAAGATCTCATTTTGGTCAGCAAACAAACAACTGTTTAAGATAAGAAGCTGAGAAGCTGCTGTGGGTAATATCTGAATATTACTTAATGTTATTTTGAAAAGAAATTATGGAGACTTTGCAAAAGCCCTTTGGACTTCCCTTTGTCACTTAGAATCCTGAATTTTTCACTAACTGTTTTATAAAAAATCTATTCTTTTATTTGGGCCTAGGAAGGAGAAGGGAGCCTATCCCAATCTTTGGATATAAGTTACCTGAAACATGTGTTTTCCTACATCTTTCTTAATAATTTAAGATTTACACTCACCTCCAACCATGTACTATGAGTTAATGTAAGAACTCTGCTAGAGTTCTGCTTGAGTCTAGAGTACGTTATGTAAACTGGATATAAGCAACCCAAATATGGTCTTCAAAGCCTTCACGCTCTAAAAAAAGTCATTTGAACTATATGCCAACATTTAAAAACTAGGAGATTTCTCATTAAAGTCTGGATTTTTAGTATAACTTAAGAAAAAGACAAATCAGAATTTTGGGCAACCCTGGGTCCCATGCCAATTCATAGGGTATGAGCAGTTTTTGATCCTGTTGCTTTGATCATGCACCCTTAGTTTGCCACAGTCTACAGCACTCCCTATTGCCTTCTTTCTGCTCATTTATGTCACTACTTACAGGAATCGTATAGCCATTTGATGTTGCAAATCTTGTGCACTAGATTCTAAAAGAATCCAAAAGGTTATCTGTATATCATTTAGCAATTTCTTTAACCTTTAAATCAGTGATCTGAAAAAGTGTACAAATTTGCTCCATTTGCTTAGATAGAGTCTTGCCATTTCTCTAGATGGCTTGTGGATGTATTAAATCAATCAATCAAAGAAAACATCTATGTGCCCAAGATTGTAGGCTTCGAGGACACTAAGAGTTACAAAATAGGGTTCTTACCCCTGTGGGGCTTATTCTCTATTTGCAGATGCACAAAACAGTAGCTAGTAAAATGGTTCCAGACACCAAGCACCAGAGTATCTGGTGAGCAGGATGGACAGCCAGTGCTGTAGGTGTGTCTGCTGGGGTGGGCAGGGTGTGGATGCCAATCTCAGAAGATGATGTTAGTCAGGGAACGTTCTGGGGAAGGATGACCTTAGGTTGTATCTAAGAGTTGGCAGGATCTGGTGGGTTACAGACTTCATTGGTGCCTGTGAATTCACCAATGGAGAACATCAGATTTCTAAGATCTCCCCAGAGATTCTATATCAAGAGGCCTGAAGTGAGACCAAGATTGTGCATTTTTAATCTGAGTTGCTTGTGACTGCAGGGTGGGGGCTGTGCTGTGGACAAAGGGTAGAACATAACCCCAGCAGGTTGGCTGAAATCAGTAAAGGTAGGAGTGTGGGTGGGAAACATAGGGGCTTGCACGGAGGAGTCTTGGGAGATGGTAAAGGAGGAACGCCAAGAAAAAAGGGATGCTCTGAAAACTAAATGTTTTCCTTTTTATCAGCAAGAAAGTGTGACAGATACTTTCTGATAAAGTTGGGGAAATTAAGCAGCAGCAGCAGCAGCCAGTCCTTCCCCAAAAGAGTAAGTTTGCCTGATTCTTTGCTTGGTTTCTTCATCTTCCAAAGGAATAAAATAGATGTATATGAGACAATCAATTGTGGGCATGCTTATTTTAAAAATGGGAGTTAATAGTTAATTAGTAGACTATTGATCCTGGGTTTGCTAGTTCCGGTGCCTGATGAGTTAAATTGGATTAATAGGTGATCAATAATTGCACATTATTTATAGTTGAAAACAAAACAGCTGTCCTCATTCACAGCACCTTTTAGCGGAACAAATATTGTAGTAAAAGGTTTTTGACTCAACACCTCGTCTAGCGACTGGCATATGGTTGGCTAATATTCAGTGGATTCTTAAATGTCCTTCACTGAAATTTCCTTGATGTTTGTAGTACCTCGTTTCTTAAAAAAGCATTTGATTGAATTAGTGGATTTCTGTATCATCCCATTCCTCGGGGGTGCCTGAGTGCCACTTGCAGAAATAAGAGACGGAGTAAGAAGAAACGGGGGAGGGGTACCCACCTGTACTTCAAATATTATCTTCTCTTTTGTTCTTCTTTATTTTGTCTTTACATGGGGATTTTCTTCGTATGAGCTTGTTTGAAAAACAACTAAGACTTCCCTTTCAAAACAAACAAACAAAAATAATAGTAGCAACAGTGAAAAGTTTGGAAGTCTTTGAAGGACTGAAGAAATGATTTGATTCAATTCCACCTCCTACGTGTAGGTACTTAGTAGCCACCGTGCGTAGCTTTTAGCATATAATTTTCATGACTTGCTGAATGTAAATGAGCTCCCATGTGCCTCTCGCCTACTTGAATTTTTGAGCATTGTTTGCACTTGCAGGGCATCTTATTGAACACTTCTTGCAGACACTCACAGATCTTAAGGTGAAAAATGATCTGATAGGTAGGTAACAGAATAAGGAAAGTAGGCGGAAGCAAAGACAGTGGCTTCGACAAAGGAAGGGAGACAAATTCAGGCTGTGTTTGGGGAAACACAGAGGAGTGAAATGGTGTGGAGAGAATATTGGGTGCATACACAGAGAATGCGGTGGCAGAGAAGAACGGACAGCAAGTTTGGGGTGTTGGTGGGTCTAGGTGGGTGCCTCCAGGAAGATCCCAACATTTTTGTCTAAGGGCAAAGGGAATCATGTAGTAGGAAATTGATTGACATCAGCCTTTGTGTTAGAAGCATTAGTTTATGAGAGTGGAGCATTGATGATGGGTGAGAACAAGAAGCCAACTTATAGTAAAAAGCCATTTAAAAAAATGTTTACATGGTGTCACACCTTCTGGGAGCAAAACATGATTGTAGGAGGGACTTTACCCAACATATGCAATCAGTGTAACCTGGTTTCTTGTACCCTCAATGAATCCCCAACAATAAAAAAATAATAATAAAAATAAAAACCCATCTCGGGTTGGGGTTCCATTGTTTGCAGCCCCAAGAAATCCTGACAAGCCATGAGCCTTCTCCTGAATATCCCTTGTGCTTGCTCCCTGCCCAACCTGCCACAGCCCCATGTGAAATTCCCTCATGAGGAAGTACTCTGAGCACTAAGAGCTGGGGAGGCGTTTCTGCCTCCCTGGACACACGCAGTGGTTTTTTGTTGTTTTTTTTTTCTCTCTCACTAGTGGAAAGGACAAGTCATGATTGCTGGTTCTAACTGCCTCAAGTTCCTTTTGGACCAAGGTAGGGGGGAACAAATAGTATCATCTAAAGAAATTTTAGATAATGGGCTTGAGCTCCCTTCAGCCCTTCTTCTATTCACAGTGGATGCTTCCCACCCTTCTCTGCTAGGGTATAAGGCAAAGTTTCTTAATCTGAGCACTGTGGGCATTCGGGCCCAGCTACTTTTCTATGAAGTGCCCTAATCAGCCCCTCTAGGCTTGGTTAGGAGAGGCTTTCTCAATCTCTGTACTACTGACATTTGCTGCCCAGTAATTCTTGAGGGGCTCTCCCGTGCATAGCAGGGTTAGTGGAGCAGCACCTCCGTCCTCTTTACCCAGTGGATGCCAGTAGCATCCCACTCACTGAGTTGTGACAATCACAGATTTCTCCAGACATTGCCAAATGTCCCCTCTGGGCAAAATCATCCCTGTTTGAGACCGTCTGGTGTAAGGACGTAGCACATAACAAGTACTCAATAAATATCAGCAATGACGAAAAAAGTTTACATGGAGAGTGGAAATTGGCAAACAGAAGAGACTCCACAGAGACAGGTGGTGGGTTGAGGAGAGAGAGGGGTGAGAATGACTCCAAGATTCCAGGACTATGTTGCTGAGAAAATGCTGGTCTATTCAAAATAAAAATGACGGTTATTGAATTATTGACACTTACCTTGTGCCAGACCTGACTCACTCAATCCTCATAATAACTGTACAACGGAGGTACCATTATTTCTAATGAGAAGACCAAGGCACTAAGGTTAAATTTCTGCCCCACGGTCTCAGAGGAGATGTTCACCAGGGGTCAGAGGCAGGCAGGAAGGTTACACTGCGACTAGGAAGATGTGCTTTCTGTAGTTAGAGAAAGAGTCTTTCAGCAGTATTTTCAACGAAAGAATTGCAAATACAGGCAGTCCCCGAGTTATGAATGAGATAGGGTCCGCAGATGTGTTCGTAAGTTAAATTTGCATGTAAGTTGGAACAGATACAGTTACCTACTACTGGCAAAAGCCTTTCATAAGTGTGAGTGGAACACCGGCCAGATGTCTGTAACTCAGGGACTTACTGTCACAGCCTCTGTTTGTAAGTGCTGGTTGTTTGTAACTCGGGGAATGCCCGTACGAGGTCTGGCAGTGGCGTGACACTCAGTCCCTGCCTCCACTGCTTCCATATTCTGCTGCACTCGTGACTGGCCACTGCCTTCATGGTGTTGGGAACACTCTATACATTCCCTTTCCTTTCCACTGTGTAAAAAGAAAAAGAGTCAACAGTCTTGAGGACTTTTGAAATGTGCCCAATCTCTGTCCTACAGTGTAGGCACAGCCTTTGTCACTGATTTGGCATTCCTGGGTCAGAAACAGGCACCAGTAACAAATTTCCATTACAGGAGAACCTCCATAGTTAACCCTCTCCCTACACTGACCGCCTCCTTAAGTCGACCTCATTTTCATAGTCTGGACATGCGCCATGTGTATGTATCGGTACAGCAAGCCTAGTTCCTGATGTTGACTCCCTCTGTGTATTGACCAGTTGGTGACAATCCCTTGGGTGGGAACTTAGAGAAGTTCCGCTGTAATAGGGACTTGATTGTGAAGTGCTTCATAAATATGCGCAATGAGTCACATGATGCCCTGTGGGATTGTATCCAGAATAACAGATCATATGTGAAACACACAGAATAGTCCTTGGAATGCTTAAGTGTGATTTTTATAATAGGTTGAGTAAGAAAATTTAACAGACAACTAGTAGCCAAAATATTCATATCATTCAGTTTCCACAAAGAGACATCCTGTGCAGAAAGCATAATGATGCTAATGTTATTAGTAGGATGGGGAATATAAACCTGAGCAGCCGCTTTCTGGAAATTTGTTTTTGTATAATTGAAGAACAGTTAAATGCCCTTCCATGGTAGGGATCTGCAAATATTCTATAATTAGTACTTATGAATATATGTCCTCAGGGAAAGTTTTGGGTAATGTTTTTTTAAGGGTTCAGGAATTAAACATCTGTAATGAGAAGCATTTTTCCCAGTGAAATAAATGAACTAATTACTAGATATTCTCATCCTAAAAATGCTTACACATGCTCAGTAAGAAAACAGCTGAAATTTTAATTTGGACTTCCAAGGGGCTAGTTCAATGACTGAAAAAGCAAATGCACGTTAAGTTTACTTACTGGAAAGGACTGAAGCTGCTTTTGATTCAGCTGCCTCTTGTCATTATTTTGCCTGTTTAGCTGGGCGCCATGCTTGCTGGGAATTCACATGTGGGAAGGTGCCAATCCTTAGCTGAAGTAATAAAGCAACTGGGGTACCAGGATAAAGAGATGTGCATCTGAGGAGTATTGGTGGAGGGCTGGGGGCTTAATTGGTGCACTGGTTAGAATGTAATTAGGTCCTTAAGCAGGGCAGTGCAATTTAATATGTCAAGGAGGGCATAATTAGGTGGGTGGCTCAATGATGTAATTACATTCATAAGAGGGGTGCCATAATTAGATGTGAGGCAGGGGTGTGTATTTAGATGCCAAAGTTGAGGATATAATTAACATATGGGCAAGAAATTAAATTATGTGTGTGGGTGAAGCATAATTATGTGTGGGAGTCCACGTGGATATGTGGGTGAAGGTACATAGGAATGAATGGGTTAGGGTGCCATTACGTGAGGGAGTTGATATTCTTATGGACAAAACCTTGAGATTTTCATTAAAAAGGGCAAATGTGTTTTGATATAGTAACCAATGGCAGGTGGCCTTTCAGACCACTCTGAAGATTTGCAAAGCAAAATCTGCTTTTCCAATATGATTGAGAACCACATCTAACACTCATGTTGATTCTTAATTGTGGCACTTGTCACTTTTCTAAATACCGAGTGGCTGGATAATGTTTCTGGCTTTAAAACACAACTCCATGACAGAGAAAGTGTGCTCCCTCTTACAATCAAAGAGAAAAGATTTTGGAGGCGAGTACTAGGGCAAGCAAACACACAACCAACCAACCGGCACACAACCCCACTACCACCACCACCAACAAAAAATCCCACAAAAAAACAATTGACCTTTGTATTAGCAGGTAGGAACATGTGTGTCACTTTTAGTTAAAAGAATATCACTTCAACTTACATGTGTAAAGGAATCCCAAACTCAGTTATGGTCACCTTAGTATTTCAAAGTTCTAAAACTATATTTACTCATAAATAATTTTATCATTCTCCTAACATATGAAAGCAACAAAGCCACAAATATAGGCTTCCGTGCAAGAGGAAGTAGGGAGTGGCAGAAGGGAGCTAGAGCAGCGGTTCTCAACCTGTGGGTCACGACCCCTTTTTAACAATGAAAATACATTGTGGCATTAGGAAGGTTGAGAACCACTGAGCTAGAGGAAGAAGAAGTGAAAGCAAAGGAAGTAAACCAATTAATCAGTGCCTCTGAGAAACTTGCATTGAAGGAGTGACATGGTAAGAGTTATAATAATAGGGCGGTGCCTGTGACTCAAAGGAGTAGGGTGCCGGCCCCATATGCTGGAGGTGGTGGGTTCAAAACCAGCCCTGGCCAAAATTGCCAAAAAAAAAATTATAATAATAATCTTGTACAGTATTAAATTTAATACCATAGAGTCTTCTTTGGCCATATTCAGAAGCAAAAGCACTTTAAAAATGTTGATTAGTTGCTTAATTGTTGAAAGTAGAGATATTTAATTGCTCTGATTAATCTGATTATACCCTGGAGCCTCAGAACCTTTTTATTTCTGTTCATGGCTTAGGTCAGTTCAGACAGAGCTCCATTATTGATAGATCCTGGTGGGTTGCTACAGGTATTCTGAAATTTGGGGATGCAAAAAGGATGCAAAAAGAATTCAGGAAACCTAAATTGAAGGTTAGTTATTTTTGATAATGTGGATGTAGGGACATTGCAGATGGCCCCCAATATTTTGTTCCACTCTTTAGTGGTTCTATGGAATGTTTTGTATTCTTAGATTCTGCTTTTACATCAATGCATGATGCTGATATTTTAGAGTTGTCTCAAAGAGTTGCCTCTTTAAAAAAACTATTGTGACTTAATTTGTAAGCAGAGGTGCTTTTTTTCTCTCTTTTATTTTGAGACACGGTCTCACCTCTGTCACCCACGCTGGAGGGCAGTGTGCAGTCATAGCTCAATGAAGCCTCAAACTCCTGGCCTAAAGCGATCTCCCTCCCCACCCCCAATGTGCTGAGAGTATGTAGAAGTGAGAGCCACCGTGCCGGACCAGAGGTGCTCTTAATAAAATGTTGTGGCCAGAGGCGGTGGCTCATGCCTATAATCCTAGCACTCTGGGAGGCCAAGGCATGTGGATTGCTTAAGCTCAGGAATTCGAGACTAGCCTGAGCAAGAGTGAGACCCCATCTTTAAAAATAGCTGGATATTGTGGCAGGTGCCTGTAGTCCCAGCTACTTTGGGAGGCTGAGGCAAGAGGATTGCTTAAGCCCAAGAGTTTGAGATTACTGTGAGCTGAGATGCCATAGCACTCTACCAGGGCAACAGGGTAAGACTCTGTCTCAAAAAAAAAAAAAAATTGTGTATTCCTGTGAAAATACTTATCATAGTGCTGTTCAATCCAGTCCTCTACCTACTAAATGGTTCACATTTTTCTTTTCCTCCTTGTACTTCCTACTTCCTCCCTTCCCTCCAGTATTAGCTCAAATGGCAGGACAATTAGTGGTTTATGTGGTTAACTCAGGTGCCTGTAGAGGTAATGTAATTATCATTCAAGACGTCTGATTATGTCTGCGGATGGAAGATGAATAGGTAGCAGGCCTCCTTGTGCTAGCAGCCAAGGTCAGTGCTGGCTCTGCTGTTCTGGGCAGGGGAGGAGTACAGCTCCCTGGTCTTCCTGTGGATCACACATTAAGGGGAGGAAGAGGTGAGGCTTCTGGCTTTGGAAATCACTCTAGTAAACAATGCTTTTTGCATTTAATTACAAAAACCATTTGGGAATGCTCTAGTACTATTTACATATGGCTCAAAAAATAAGGTTTATTTTAGATTTTCATAGTGTTCTCTCAAAAGTCATATTGTCAGCTGGGAATATTTTCACGGTTGGCATTTTTGGTTTATTTTGGAAAAAGTCTTCTGCACATCTCTGTAACCCATCTCTTTACTCTCACGCATGCCACAAAACATCAAAGACCCTAATTTTTGGTTGGCTTTTGAAAAAGCTTCCTAAGATTATCTAATAGATCAAAAGTCTCAACTGCTTTTCTTAAGGCCTAAAAACGTCATTTGTTGGCTTAAATTTCACTTCCTTAGAGAGACTTTTCCTATTCTTCCAGCACATTTGTTACATTTTCTTTTTCTGATGGGAATGTAAGCTCCATGAGTGGATATATGGCTACTTTATGCATCATCACACTCCTGGCATCTATGATGGCTTCTGGCCTATAATGGGTGCTCAACAAGTAGTTGCTTGATGAAAATTTGCTCACTAAAGTATTTATAGAACGAAATGTTAATCACCCAATTTATGCTTAGGGATATAGAATGTTGAACAAAAAAGATATGACACTTGCAATGACTCCCACAAAAATGTACATTTCAAAACTCATGGGTTGATAGAAGTTGTAGATATACACACAAAGGATCAGTTATTTAAAATACATATTTTGTCCAAAGTCATATAAATCTTTGAAACTGGAAATAGCTCACATAACGAGAGACTGCATTTTATAGTGGTCTAGCAGAATAATGGTAATTTCCCCCCATAGGGAATTTAATGTTGCTAGTATATAATAATGTATTAATATCTTTATATGGGACTTAAGAGTTTCCTGATGATGTTCAATGCTTACTCTTATTTTAATTCTTAGGATCATACTGAGAAGTAGATGGGGTTGTTATGATCTTGGCTGCTTTCCAGTGAGGCCCTGACAGGTTGAGGGATCTGGGAAATCAGATCTAAATCTAACTGGTTAATGTAATATGATTATTAAGAGAATGGCCATTAACAAATGGAACAGTTATAGGAGAAAAATGTTGGATAAAGATTCATAGGATGAAATTCATGAGTGGTTGAACAAGAACTAAAAAATTTGGGGCTCATCACTATAGTTAATTCATCTAATCTATCCTTTCATTTGAGTATATTCTTTAAAGTTAGCAAAGAATGTTATAGTATACTATATTCTCAGATCAAATAGATATTTTCTTGCTTGGGTACAAAGATATGCATTTGAAAAGATAGCATGCAAAGCCTCAATAAAAATACTCTCTGTTAAAATTACAATACTCCTGTGACAAGGGATGACCAAAGCTCTTTCTGCGTAGTATACCCCCCAAAAGGAGAACGCTTTGTTCGGGTGTCATTCTGGAAAGCATTGACCATTGGCAAGTTGAGATATTCTGGGTCTAAAATAGGATAATAAGGGCATTATCTCAATCACTTGCAAAAATCCATAGTATTTTCTCAATGAAAATATTTCTTCTATAAAGCTTTGATATGCTGTTATTGTTCACTGATGTATTTATCAAAGCTCAGAGAATGCACTCAGGCATTCGAGCAATATTTATTGAAATGAAATGAAATTTCTCTGTGAGGGCTAGCAAATGACAGAATCCAAAAGGAGCAAGAAAATTTTATTAGAAAGAAGTCAGAGATGACATTGTTTTTAATTCCTAGGCTTTTGTTTGAGGGGCTCTTTTAATAGTGCATAGATATCATAGTTAAATTTTCTGCTATTAAAATTATTCCTAATCGTTAAGATAGAATTAGATAAATCACTCTTTTACCATGTTTCACAAGAACCATGAAATCTGGTCATTTCACGGCTTGAACAAGTCAATGAACTCTGTTGGAAGGAGGAAGGAAATGAAAAAAGGGTAGGAAGATGAATATGCCACCATGCCAGTGGCTGGGTGCGAAGGTTTGCAATGTGATCTCATATAAACTTACATAAGCCTGTGCTATCTTATCCTCCTGTAAAGGTAGGAAACAGAACACAGAGGAGTTTGGCAGCTTCCCCACCATCCCATAGTTCCACAGTTTGGAAGATGGGAGGTAACATTTGAATCCAGGTCTATATTTTTGCTGCTCCTGCCTCCCAGATCTGTTTGTTGTGTACCCAGATTCTTGCTAGAAAACCTGGAATTGCCAGGAGAGTGGGTTCATGTAATACCTTCTCTTTAACAACAATGAAGAGGGTTTTAAGTTGGCTTTTATAAAGCAAATTAAATATAAATTGAGGATTAATAAACTTATACTTTTGAAATAAACTCTACCCAAATAGCCATGCAAATATGCCATATATAGTTCACTGAACTCAGGTTTTTGTCCTTACTGCTTCCCCAAATTTATCTTTGTTAAGGTCACTAGTGACCTATGTGTTGCTGAGTCCATTGGCAATTTTCACTGTTATCTCACTTAATTTCTTGATAACATTTGATGTAATTTTTTTCCTTCTTTCTTGAGACACACATGAAAAAAAACTTGGATCCTTTTTAGACCTCTTTTGTTTTCTCTGTGTACTCATTCACCATCTAGTTTCCCAATTCTGAATACTTAGGCTGATCACTCTCAACTGTGTGTATCCAGGGAAGACCCTTTCCCTGACTGCAGACTAAGATATTCCATTGCCCACTTGACATTGCCACTTAGGTGTCTACTAGGCATCATCTACTTGGCGTATATAAGAGCTCCAGGTCAGGTATGGTGGCTCACCCCTGTAATCCTCACACCTTGTGAGGTGGGAGAATCACTTGAGCCCAGGAGTTTATGACCAGTCTGGGCAAGAGCAAGACCCCATCTCTAGAAAAATTAGCTTTGTGTGGTAGCATGCCCCTGTATGTAGTCCCACCTACTTGGGAGGCTGAGGCAGGAGGATTGGTGAGCCCAGGAGTTTGAGGATATAGTGAGCTAGGATCGCACCCCTGCATTTGCAACAAAGGAAGACCCTGTTGCAAAAAACAAACAAACAAAACCCCTCTATATTCTTCCTCAAACATGCCCCGCCTGTATCTTCCACATCTCAGTGAATGGCCAGTTCATCTTCACAGCTCTTCACACCAAATCTCTTGGCAGCATCCTCAATTCTTCCTTTTCTCTTAACCTGTTTTCATTGCATCAGCAAATGGTCAGGTCTTTCTCAAAAGTGTCTTCAAATTCTGGCTACTTTTCTCTACTCCTATTACTGTCACCCCAGTCCAGGTCACCAAAACCTCTAGCCTGGGGTGTTACAGGAGGTTCCTAACTGGCCTTTTCTGCCCATATATCCTACAGCCTGTTCACAGGACAACATAGTAATTGCTCTAAAATATATCATGATGTCACTCCTTTGCCTACCCTACATTGACTTGAGTCTCATCTTAGAATAAAAACGAGTCTTTACAATCCCTATGAGGTCCAGCAGAATTTATTCCCCAGCCTCCCACCCTCTGGCTCTAATCTCCTCTCTCCATCTCTGTCCTTTGCTTGTTCATCTCCAGACACAATGAGCCCTTTGCTCTCCCTTGTCCAACCCTGGAGTGTTCCCTCCTGGGGGTCTTTGCGCTGGCGGTTCCCATAGAGCTCTGTAAGGCTCACTACCTCATCTCCAGTAGGAATTTGCTCACATGCCGCTTTGGAGACCTTTTCTGATTACCCTATTTAAATTGCAATCCCTCTCCAAAAGCATCTCCTAATCCTTTTATGCCAAAGCTTTCTTTCTTTCCAGAGCCCCTGTCACCATCTGACATACTGCTCATTTTACTCATTTTCTTTGTTCATCATCTCTTTCCCCCATTAGAATATAATCTCCATGGGAATGGGTTTTTTACTTATGTCCCTATAACCCAGGACCTGATGTGTAACATGTGCTTAGTAAATACTTGTGGAAAAAATGTAGAGCTAACTTGAATTGTAAATACTTAAATCTTCATCTGACAAATTACAGATCTAACTAATGGCTTTCTGGTGTTGAACCCCAAATGTCCTCTTGGAATGTGTTAAAGGGCAGTTCATCGCCCTTGAGTTTGTTGGACCAGTGCAGGGGGTTCATACCTCTGTGTGGACCAATGAGTAGATGTCACACTTTAATGTATCTCTGTCTGATATTTCCTAGTTATAGCTGTTCTTTTGACAAACTAGACATCAGGGAAATAAAATCCTTTCTGCCGCATAAAAATGTGTTCACTGTTCAGCTACCAGTGAACACAGAGACTCCTGTAATTTTACTTTTCTTGTTTAATTACTTCCTGCTACATGAGGCCCTTCCAGTGTGTATTTATGTACCTTTTCCAATCTGTTCTTCTGGTATAGTCTTTATTATTTGTTTGACATCCATCCAGGTGGCCTACTTAGCATTAGTCTAGTTATTTTTGGTGCCAGTTATGTGTTTGGAAGATCTTCCCCCAAAGAATCCCAACTGGTCTGCGTCCTTTCAGCAAGCAGGAGATTCTGCACTTGACACTTCTACCTGACCCAACTGGAAGAGGCCAAATGACACATTTGCCTTTCAGGGGCTATTGCTGGGTTTCTGTATCCCCAGGTGCTATAAATAGCACTTCAGGACACACTCAGGTATGCTGAAAATTTTCTGTGCAGACCAGGTCAGTGACTGCAGAAAGCAAGTCGTCGCATGCTGTCTGGTTCCACATTGGTCACCTGCCTTTCAGTGCCTCTTATGTTCTAGACAGACCCACCCAGGGTGTTTATTTGCTCACAGACACAGCGCTTGCTCTCAGTAAATACTTCTAGTGCCTTTGTTTATGTTGCTTTCTCTGCCTGGGAAGATCATACTTATTTTTTAAGATTCATCTCAAGTGAGAAGCCTTCCCTCTCTGTGTTGGCTTAGAAGAAAATGCTTTTTTATTCCTTAGTGAGTTTCCCCATAGCTCTTGGTATGAACCTCTTGTACAGGAATCTCACCTTTATATTAGGGTTTGTTACCTAAGTATATAGGTTCACACTCTCCTCACCCCTTTTTCTCCCCATATCCCAAATGGTGAATACTGAAGCTTGTGACTTCTGCATCCTTGGATTGCTCCCCAACAACTAGCATAGGAAATGCTCAGAAAAGTTTGTTGAATGAATGGCTGATCCTGTGAATGAATGAAATGGCAGTCACATAAGGAATAGAATTCATTTGAGTTTGTTCCCAGCTTAATGCCTTTAAAAATTATCCTATGTTTAGTTTGGATTTTTCTATTTTCCTTAGCAAACACCCTCTATTACATGCACAGCCAATTGGAGACAGAAAAAAAAAATATTGTTATATTTAAATACATTTCAGGCAGTTTTTCTTGCTTGTTTGTTTTGCTGTTTTCATTTCAAAGAAACAGGGTAGCATGTTCCTTAACAACTTCTTGGCTTCTTTCTTTTCACATGCTCTTTTTCCCTTGGCCCAGTCTCCAATCACATTTCTCCAAAGGGCTGTAAACAATGATTTTGTGAGCGGTTGTGTGTTCTTTGCAGTGAAAACCCGCCTTGTTTTCTGTTGCTAGGCAACCCCCTTCCAGCTGCCATTGAAGAAATGTGCGGTGGTGGGAAATGGTGGGATTCTGAAGAAGAGTGGCTGTGGCCGTCAAATAGATGAAGCAAATTTTGTCATGCGGTAAGAGAGAGCACCCACAGCGCGGCCTCTGCCTTTCTCTCCTTGTCCCCACCCCTCCCGTGAGCCCTGGGGCCTTTCAGAACTAGTCACTGTGATTAATCAGTTGTAGCACGCTCCTTGGCTTCCCTTTGAGCTCATGAACAAGTGAGTTTAGGAGAGGGTAGAGGGAGAGAGAGGACACGCCCCGAGAAAGTACAAAGCCCCTGGAGGCCCTGATGGAGAGGGACACCCCTCTGCTGAGAATAAAGGCTTTGGGGAATGGTGGAAAAACTCAGATGTTAGTTGAGATAATACAGTCAGTTGATTAAAACTTTTCCATTTGTTGTTTTATTAAAGCTAACTCTGTGTGGAAAAGCATGTTAATTTGTGCATTTTATTCTGCTCCCTGTTGCTCTTAAGTTTTCACAAAAGCATCTGTAAGTAGCTGGCAGGATCTACATGTGACTAGGAGAACCAGCAGTGGAGGGGAGATTCAAAGAAGGAGGACCCTTGGTAAAGGGACTGAGAAGAGTGGGATTGTGAACAGTGAAAATAGGAGGCCCCTGCAGGATGGGCAAAGGAATTGCTGAGACGCAGCTAGCCAAGGGTTGAGACCACCTGCTTCTGTTGGCACCAGCCTGGCTGTTGGGTGATTTCGACCAAACAAGCTAGGTACAGAAGCAAACGAAGCCAGTGTTTGGGTGAAGGCAGGCTTGAGATGATCTGGGTGGGAGGAAGCGGGTCAGGGGATGATGACATGGAACTTTCTGGCTAGAGAGAGTATGAGGTAACACTCTGTGAATTTGGGGCTGGGTGGAGGAGGGCTCGGAGATGAGCGTGAAGGACAAGGGAAGAGGGCCAAAAATGAATGAGGGGGTCAGCTCAGGGGGTGGGGGGCTCCTGGCTGTGAATGAGAGGGCAGTGGAAGAATAGTAAGAAGAAGCTAAAGTCAAAGAATAGCCCGCTGGAGGCTAAGATTTCAGAGTTTGGCTTATCTAGGGATGAGCAGACATTTTCTAAAAAAGGAAAACATTCTTTTGTTATTGAGGAAGTAAAGGAACTTTGAGGATAGACTCCGTGGGAACTTTAGGGGTCTCTCAGGTGGAAAGTTTCACTGAAGTGGGCGTGCCCATGAACCAGGTGTCAAAAGGTTCCTTGGCTGGAAAGGCAGAAGACTGCAGTGACACAGAGGGCAGAAAACTAGCAGAGGAGGAAGGGAGTTTATTTGTCTGTGTTTATTTTTAACGATAAATAAGTAACAGCCTAGGAATGGCAAAAAGTAGCCCAAGAACATTAAGCCTCCTCTGAGCCTGGAGCGAGGTGGGGTGGAGAAGCGTGAAGGCTCTATGGGAGAGGGTTTCAGTGAAGCCTTGGACTTGGGGGAGGTCCAAGTTCCCAGCCTGGGAGTGAGAGCGGGACTTCTTAAAAGACATTTCCTCTCACTTGGTGAAGTCTGCAGCAGGATGGGGAGACCCTTCCATACCAACCAATCCTTGCGGTGGGTTCCCTAGCATCGTTTTGCCAGCGTAGGAAGGTGTTTTCCTGGCTGTTACATTTTCTTCTTTTTGGCAATATATTACAAACAATAGGAAAATTTAAAAAAAAATGTAGTTCTTTGAATTCCAGCCAATGCACATCTGTTTATTGACCACCTCCCACACATTGGGCCTTGAGCTGGGTCTGGAAATGGTCCGCTAAATCATGCTGTCATGTTGGACCCTGGAGATGCGCTTGCTCTGATGGGGGGATTCAGGTGCACGGGGGCCTCTCAGGAGAAGTCATGTCTGGGCTGAGTCCTTTCTCCATCCCACCCTAGGGAAGCAACCCATCCAAGGCTTTCATGTGGCTAAGACGGCAAGTGCCGCTGCTGTGTTGTGAACACTGGGGAGAATGGTGTAAGATGGAACCAGGGAGGCATTTAGGGCTTAGGGTGGATAAAAATCACCTGGAGACTGTGCACAGATGAGGGGAGATCTGGGCCGCTTCAGGCACCCACTCCAGGGTTTGGCATTCGGTGAGGCTGAGGAGCCAGCAAAGGACACAAAGAGTGAGAGACAGGCCCCTGCTGTTGGCTAGGTCTGCCACCTATAGCATGCTGCTTTTCCTTTGCTGGGGCTCAGCTTTCTAATCCGTATGAGGGTGTGGGAGTAGACAATTCCTCAGGCTTTTCCACTATGGAAACTCAGATTTCATCTATGATAGTATTAAACTATAGTAGGACCTCTTTGAGTTGATCACCCGATGGACTCTAACAAGCTGGTTAACATAAGGAACTAGACCTACTGTGCTGACACGTACATGTGGTGCATGTTTGGTCAATGAGAATTAGGTCAACCTAAGGAGGTGATCAGTGTCGGCAGGTGGCCAACTGTGGAGGCTCTACTGTCTATGATTTTAACACAGTTTATGTCATTTAAATTTTTAAATTGTTCTTTTGTGTGAGTTTATTTGCTTACTCTAAAAACTATAGGATAAGGAAAAAATAAATAGATAATATTAAATTCACAGATTCAGAGGCATTAAGTGATTCCAAGTGGTCTTCATACAGTGTAGAAGGAATCAGTGCAATAAGTATATTTTTGTATCATCAATCATCATTGATTAAAAAGAATTCAAAGTGTGTAAATGTGTGTGTGTGTCATTACATTTAGTAAGTTGGATGTTTTAAACTTAACATATAAAAGATTAGGTCTACACACCTTGGAGGGTTATCTAGTGGGGCCATCTTTATCACAAATTAAGTAGGACTAAGCTGGCCTTATGTGCAATCTGGTTCAAGTTCAAGATTCATGAGAGCCCAGCACAATATTCAGCATAATATTCACAGTCTATGAAGAAGGTGAAGATTAAAAATAATTCAAAGAAAGAGCATCATTACTAAAGCTATGTATACGTGTACCCTTGATTAATTTCAAGAATAGTGCCATTTTCATAACACATTTGAATTTTTAGAAGCCCAATGAGCTAGACATTGCACCACAGAGCTGGTCACACATTTGAAGTTGTAAGGAGCCTAATTTATGGTTTACATTAGGGGAGTCATAAATGTCGATAAATTATTTTAAAATTATGATTTGATCACTTGCAGATCTATTTATAAATGATTTGCTCAATACACATGCTGGGGGCACCCTTAGGATACTGAGATAGTATCACATATGCAAAATTAAACCCTGAGTGGGTAAATGCAGATTAGAAGGCACATGGTGTGAGCCTAGATGACGGGTGCATAGACAGATCCAGTGAGCAAGGAAGCCCCAAAATAGCCCTGCCTGTACAGAGCGAAACACCAGATTACAGTTCCAAATGTCTTCTAGGACTAGGATATAACGATTCTGAAATTTTCTTTTCTCAGATGTTTTCAAACATGTCTTCTAGTGCTAAAAATCAACTTCCCATTTTTCGAAGTAAACATTTGCTCTGTAACCAAAAGCAACACTTTAAAAAACAATATCGTTGAATTCAATTTATCTGGAAGGTCTGCAAGATAGAGGTAATAGTAGTTGCATCTTAAAAGAGGAAGTGGGTGGATTCAAGATACAAGTGAGGGCTACAAAATTTTGATGGCTTTTGGAATGAGGCTCAAATGGGGTTTTCTTTTGCATACTCAAATATAGACAAAAATTTTAAAGTAGTTTTATGATTCTTTAATAAGATTTCTTTCTACCAAGCCCATTTCCCACCCACCTCCACTCCCTAATTCAAGGAATATTCATTTCTCATCAGCTTTATGATTTGGTCTCTTTTAGGATCATGAGCATAGTTCAGTTACTAAGAAACTTTAGCCATTAATGTCTGTCATTTGTGTCAACAAGAGATAAGGCAAAGTTTGAAACACTTTTATGCAATTATGACTGATTAGAAATAATTTGTACGCAATGTGCCTTTTATGTTAATCTATGCAATTATCAACTTACTTGATGAGCTAAAATTATGGTGTGCTTTTCCTAAGACAAGGGATACAGGAAAGTATCACAGATATATGCACTTGATGAGCATGTTTATATAAAAGAACTTAAGGACGATATTTACATTAAAATATATTTATTGTCATTTATATTCCAGAAATGCATTAAGATACATATAATCTTTATTGAATATAAAATGGGTATAAAACATTATCTTTAAGGTTTTAAACATTTCTCTCTGTCATAGGATATAATCAGTTTCTGTAAATTTTTCTTGTGCTGTTACATGGTAGCATGAAATATGAAGAGACCCAGGCATATGGGCCATAGAACATACAGAAAAAGAAAGTATTTACTCATGAAAACCAACTTGTTTTGTTTAACTGTGATGGAACAGGTTGGGAGCACTCCCCAGCAATATTCAGAGTTTATAGTTTCAGTATAAGGTGGTTGATTCTCACATTTCCAAGGGCAATCAAGGTCAAAGCTTCTTTAAAAGTGTCCAAATTTTTGGTCTGTATTTTATTTCAAAGGAGTCATCTTCATCTTTGCGAAGATAAGTTACATTGCAAGACCACAATCAGATAACATAGCTGGAAGAGGCTGATCGTTAATGCCCAAACACTCTGCCTCATGAGAACCCTCGGAAAACCGCGTGGGCCATGGGACAACCACCAGACTGTCGATATTGCAAGAGCAGTCTCTGGGACTTGGGCTCTTCCCTGAGTTCCCCACGATGAATGCCCCACTGTGTTTGCTTTCAATGGGCATTCAGCAAAAGTCACTGACTGGCTGACTGACCTGTGGGTCTTTGCCAGAAGAACCAATATCTCATTCCCAAAGAACAGATGCAAGAAAAATTCTGAGTCAACTGAGGCAGCTATCTGCACAGGTTACCCTGATGTGGTGAGAGTCACAGGGTCAATACATGACAAAATCAGGGAACTTGAGTGGATGAGCTGAGTGGATGCATGGATATTTCCGTCTCTTGGGGGAAACCTATAGGGAAAAATGTAGTAGTTAGCGGAGCTAGCAGAGACCTCAATATTTGTAAGCTGTCTTTACCTATAAATAAATGATGCTTTGGTTTGCTGAAGTAATAAAAAGTTAGAGATGTTCTGCTGTGGTAGGAGTCTAGTTAGGGATATGAGTGAAGAGGAGAAATTAGAACACAGTAATAAAACCTAATGGAAACTGTAGGCTCACTTGGGGTTTTCTTAGATAATTAATGTATATTTGATTGTATTTGTATGCTATTTCTGATTTGCGATAATTTTGAGATTACTGTGTGTGAGACATCAAGGTCACAAACTTTTTATACATTGCGTATTTCTTTAAGTCTTTAACAATTCAATGAGGGAGGAAAAATCATTATCCTCATTTTGTTTAATAGGGAAACTGAGGCCAAGCAAATGTGTTAACTTGTCTAATGACCCTCAGGCAGGAAGCTGTGGGATTTGGATTTGCAATGGGCATATTTTCCATTGTAAACAGTCATTAGACATTGTGGCCAAGGAAAGCAATTGGAGCAAGGTGGTAGTTTAGAGATGGGATTGGCTGGCTATTTCCCTCACCAGAAAAACATCAGCTATCATTTTCCCTTTGGCTGAACTGGGATGGTGGGGAATCATTGCACTTCTTTAGATGACAAATCATTGTGTCTTCACTGGTAATCAACCTATGCATTGCCACATCCACAAAAGTCAGACTTGTGTTGATTTAGGTGAATAAAACATTGCCCTGAATGCACTATTATAAATTTAGATTTGGGGCACAACAACAAAAGGAACCCCAGCAAAGAATCAATTCCTCTCTGTGTCTTAAGGTTTATGGGGATGCAGAGAATACTACAGTTCTGTGACCTCTGCTGTATCACACTTTCCTGAGTCAAGGGTTAAGTCTAATACTTCCTTTCCTACCATCTCAAAAATATTCTGAATGGAATAAATACATTTTAGTTATGGTCTCTTTCTTTCATAGATCATTGACCTCTCTAGCTGACTTTTTCTTTCTTCTAAAACAGGACTAGTTTTTATGACAGCATTTTGAAGATGCTGGTAATTAATTAGTCATCTAATATCTATTAAAAGGAAGAGGTGGTGAAAATTGGTTTGTGAATGGAGTTAGAATGACTAATATTCCTATTCGTGTTGTTATAAACAATTTAAAAGTATGTAAATAAGTCTAAAACGTTTATTCTTATTTTTCTAGATGTAATCTTCCTCCTTTGTCAAGTGAATACATGAAAGATGTTGGATCCAAAAGTCATTTAGTGACAGCTAATCCAAGCATCATTAGGCAAAGGTAAGAGTTTATGACTTCTGTTTGTAAGAAATTAAGGAGGAAGGCTTTGGAGGTATTTAGCATCTCAAAGGCAGTGGGCATAATTCAGTTTGGGAAACAAACAAGAAAACCATCTGGACTGGCAGGGAGGATGGAAGGAATTGTAAATAAACGAGGCAGCATTATGGGAATCCAAACAAAATTTTGTGTTTCCTCTGGGATTCTGTTTCTTGCCTTTAGAAATGGTAGAAATAACATGAGGAGTAATTGTTTTGCTCAAGAACAGAACAATAGTCGGCTTACCCATTACTATTACTTTCCAGCTTACTGGCTTCCATCCCAATTTATTGATTGGCAATTGTGAACTGAATTAATATCAAGAATAAAAACAAATAACCAACCTACTGTGTGTGTATATGTATATATACATACATATATATATTCATCAAAATAACAATATTATCAGAATGTACAGGAAAGTGTGGTTATACTCTATTATATTCACTCAGATTTGGGAGAGCAAATGGAAAATTCTCGTTCAAGTATCAATTCCAGAAATCTTGGAATTCTTTGGACAAGCAATTACAATCTTAGAAGTTGCAGTGGGCCCTTCTCTGGGGGCAGTCTCTGATTAATGAAGCCCATCGGTGAGCGTCAGCTGTTGCTCCAAGGACTGTTCATTGTAAAGGATCCGTCAGTCTCTGAGGAAACAGGAATCAAATGCTGTCTTTAGACCTAGCAATTAGGAGTGAAATATCCAGATGTTCTGGGCTCAGGCACTTGACATCTAAGGCAGTCCTATCCAAGTGAATAGTGTGTGTGTGTGTGTCGCTTTATCACAATGCACCATTACTTGCTTTGGTTCATAAGTAAAGGGTTCCCATAAAATATCTAGGAATGCAATTAAACAATTTTTAATTCTGAGAGATACTGTGAAAATACCATCCTCAAATGTATCATTTACTTTCTCTTCAGGAATGGATAAGATTGTTTCTTTCCTCATATCAAAAACAACATCATGCATTCTCAACCTTTTAAGCTTTCATTAATATGTCGAGTGAAAAATGATATATTATTTTTTACTTAATTTGCATTTTTTTAAATTAAGAAGGGCTGAGTGGGTATTGATTATTAGTATTTCTTCTTTGGTGAATTGCTTCTTTGTATCTTTCGTCTATTTTCTGCTATCATTTAAAATATTTTTCCGTTGATTTATAGAAACTCTTTATATTAGGGATATTAGGTCTTTTGTTTTAGATGTAGCAAATATGTTCTTCTAGTCTGTTCACATGTTTTAATTTTCATCCTATTGGAGTTTAAAATTTTTTAAGCACTGAGGTTTGTTAGTCTTTTCCTTTACAGCTTCTTCTATTAAAACAAACTTTCTTTAGATGATCATACTAACTCTGCTCCTTTTCCCCCATGAAAAATATGCCCTGTATTTTTCTCTCTTTTTTTTTTTTTTTTGCAGTTTTTGGCCGGGGCTGGGTTTGAACCCGCCACCTCTGGCATATGGGGCTGGTGCCCTCCTCCTTTGAGACACAGGCGCTGCCCTGCCCTGTATTTTTCATTGAATAGCTTTTTAATATTTAAGAAATGTAATCCATGTGAATGTATTTATTTTTATGATAACAATTTTATTGTTAAAATTATTGAATTTATTATTGGTGTTGAATAAATTGATGTCCTGGGCTCAGGCACTTGACATCTAAGGAAGTCCCATCAATTTATTCAACACCAATAATAAGTTCATTATAAGAAGTTAAACACAGGAGACAAATACAAAGAAAAAATAAAAGGACACTTACTGAAATAAATATTTTCTTTGATTAATTTTTTTAAAAATATATAACAGATTTATGGGAAATTGCAAAAGAAAAAAAAAAAAGAAGAAAAGAAAAAGCTTCCACATACTCTTCACCCAGTTTCTCCCAAAGGTTACGTCTTTTATAATTATAGTTTAATACTTTGACTATTATTTTGATTTGGGTTAGGAATAAAATAAATTTTAAGAAGGAATACATGTTTCTGGGGCGGGGGACAAAACATTTAGCGTATTATAGGAACAGAAGATTCTGTTTTTCTACTTGAATGGACAGTGTTGGTATAAGATTTAAAATGCTATGTGAAAACGAATATTTGGAGCAGGATTTAGAACAGGGTGTCAGAGAGAGGGGAAGAGAGGGAATGAAGAAGGGAGAGAGAGAGAGAAAAAGAGATTGTGTTTTTGAGGAAAAAATAGAACTACAAATGGAGGAAGGACAGAGTCAAACATCAAATATTGAAGAATAAGTAAACTTGTTAGTTAAAGCTTAAGTTCAATATGAAGAAAAATTCCTGGACAAGCAAGGATCATTAATGTAAACCTTTATTCATCATTTCTGTGGACCAGCTTCTGTATACTTTATATGCATTGCCACACTTAATCCTTAAAACCATCCCAGAGGTAGAAACTATTTTAATTTATGTATTTTATAGAAGAAGCAGCCTGTGATATGGTAAGTTTACGAACCTGCTCATACGTATAGCTGCTCATAATCAATCTGGGTCTTTACCCAGACCTCTCTGATTCCAAAGCCCATGTTCTTAATCAGTGACCATTTCTGAAAGGAAAAAACTCAAACCGTTTCTTCTTTTGCTCTCACACCACAATAACAATCAAAATCAAACTTCTGCGACCAAATGTGTTTGGATTTCTCCTTGCACACAAGCAAGCAATCAGTTCTGCAATGGACATAGGCTGGGTGTCCTCCAATTCATTTCATTTTAGACACTATCTGCCTAAAGATGGTGTCAGCTCTTGCAGGGTGGAGACACAGTCCCGTCAGACAGCCTGCTCTCCCAAACAGTCACTAGACCAGGCCACCAGAACTTCTCACCCACTGGCTTCAAGTTGGGGATCCCACCACTCCCACTTTGGCTTTGATTAATTTGCTAGAGCCGCTCACAGAACTGAGAGAAACACATTTACTGGTTTATTATAAAGGATATTACAAAGGCTACGGAAGAAGAAAAGCTTAGGGCAAGGTTTGGGGTAGGGGAAGGAGCTTCCATGCTCTCCCTGGGGCACCACCCTCCAGGAGACTTAGGTGTCTGGAAGCTTCCAAAGCAAGTCTTTTCAGGTGTTTGCTGAGCCTTCATTGCATAGGAATGAAAAAACCATGGGCTATAGGTGATCAATTCAACCCTCAGGCCCTTTGCCCACCCTGAATGGGGGATGGGGCTGAAAGTCCCAAGTTTCTAATCCAGTGTTGTTCAACCTTTTTTTTTTCCCCCACAGCATACTTAAACCTATAGTTAAACTTCTGTGGCACACATTATGTTGATCAAAAAAAAAAAAAGTAAAAGATGCTTACTGGGTTTGAACTTCTTTTAAAAATAATTTTATTTTAAAGTTCGGGTTACAATGTTTGCATTTGTTTGGCAGAGTCCCACTTGTGGTTGTGTCCCACACCCAGGAGGGGTGCTATATACCCTTACATTGTGCCCGTTAGGTGGGAACACCCCATTTCCCCTCCAGAAGGACATACAACACAAAAGATGCGGCCACTTCTTAGGGTCCCGTTCAAGCCTTAGTGATTAGCTTGGTGTGTCCTTTCACAGCCTGTCCCCCAGGGAGGCCCCTCAGGTAGGCATGCAGGCTTCCCCTGATCTTGTCAGGGTTCCCTAGGTGCGCAACCACTTACTCATTTCTCTTCCCTTGGCTGTTATTTCTCCTTTTCTTCGTTTGCTATTTATTTTTACCCAGACTGTTTCACCTTTCAAAGGGATGTTAGATGCAGCCACGGTGCTGGTCTGGACTGCTGGCAGCGGTGCTTACCTAGCAGGTGCCTCCCCCAGACTCCTTCCACTCACACAGGTACACGGCCAGCAGGCAACATAGAGGCATTTACTGGGAGCCCTACCTTTGCCGGGGGTTGGGGGGTGAAGGTACAGTCCACCCTGCTGGACCTTCAGGAATTCTGACATGGAGGTTTAAAGGTGTAGATACAGTCTCTTGCTTAGGAACCATCTCTGCTTTAGCACCAGCATCCTCCCCACCATTCTCCCCCAGAGCCCCCAGAATAGAGGAGGAATCTATCCAGCGGGGACCCTCCCTTAAACTCCCTTGTTTTAAGTGTGAGCACACACTCATGAAGCTGTGTAAGCCAGCCTGTCAGGCCTTTATCTGCCACTGTTTTAGATAGTAAATAATCTTCCTTCCTTCCCTTTTTTTTTTTTTGTTTTTTGACAGAGTCTCACTTTGTTCCCCTGGGTAGAGTGCCAGGCATTGTTGCTCACAGCAACTTCAAACTCTTGTGTTCAAGCAATCCTCTTGCTTCAGCCTCCAGAGTAGCTGGGACTACAGGCGCCTGCCACAATGCCCAGCCAGTTTTTCTCTACTTTTAGTAGAGATGGGGTCTCAGTCTTGTTCAGGCTGGCCTCAAAGTCCTGAGCTCAGGTACATGAGCCACCACACCCGGCCCAGTTAGCAAATGTTTCAGCTACCCATACCAATTTTCTATTAAGCCATTTCTCTGAGGATGGTGTGTAATATGATATGTCTGTTTAATGCGGTATTTCTTTGTCCACTGTTGGACATTATGGGCTGTAAAGTGCATCCCTTGGTTTGAAGAAATATAACTCAGAGGCTCAAATTAGCCACAGTATCTTCTGCTCTAATTTTTTAATAGTGTTTTGAGCATTGGTCTCTACCACTGAGTATGTAAAGTCCAGTTTGGAATAAGTATCTATTCCGGTCTGGAGCTGTTTATCCCCACCACCACCTGCAGCACTATGCTGGTCCAATGCAATCCACTGGCCGGCTATGTTGGGGTGGGGAGGGCTTTTTCCCGGGGACCACCTGCAGTCTTTGTCTCTCTTGTTGATAGACAGAACAGTTCTTGTTGGTATTTTGTGCTGCAAAGGATGCGAGAAGAATATATCTAGATTCAGTCCATCTCTGCCATGGCTCCCCCACACCCACTCATTTCATGGACCTTTTACTATTGGGAGGCTAGCGAGGGGGGTCCCATTGGCCCACCCAGTCTTCAATAGTGTTGCATCAACACCTTCATTTTAGCTTCATCTATGTCTGCCATTTTTCAATAATCGTCTATAGATTTTCACCCTGCTGAGATGAGTCCTATGATTCTCCCCTTGAATAATTTGAGTGTCCTTGGTATAGGGAGACCCATCTGCAGAAGCTGAGATAGCAAACCAGATAAAACTTCTCCAACTGTGGTTTGATTTTGTAGGAGTAACATCACACGAGGCACCTGTGAGGAAGGGGCTTCCTTAGTCGCTATCACCCGGTTAATGGGCATATCCAGTGAGTGACTCCCCATCATCATAAAGCCAGTCTTGCATGGATTGCCCACAAAGAGTATCAGCTGCTCCATCTGGAGTGTTCCACTGGCATTTGTTGGAAGAATTAAGCAGTCCGCCTTCTCTGAGGCCACAGACCATACAGTGACTTTTATCCAGTCCTGTTGCCGGGCTGTACACTTGAGAATGAGCTCCTGTGTGTGTCTGGATCGTGAATAGCCTTCTGCTTAGTAGTGAGCTGTGGGCCCTGAATCAACCCAGGCATGTTCTTCCACTCTGCAGTTTGAAGCCCAAAGATACTGAATTAGTTACTATCGCATTCTATTCTAGCAAAGGTTGCTCAGGGAGCTCATCTGATAGCAACTCACAAAATGAAACAAGTCCTTCACACCAAATAGTTTATTGATTTCACTCTCCCCTCACATAGACTGCCTTCTTGGTGACCAAAGTTCATAGATGTACTTTCTGTTGTCCTTGGAATAATTTTTACCCTTTGTGGGTGGCTTTGGGGCTAGTGGTCTGAGCTCAGACAGCCCAAAAACTGAGCTTGATCCAGCTTCAAGGCCTGACCCAACTTCTCTTTCACTTTCACTTTCGCTATTAAAAATAGCAATAATGAAGGACTTTTGTTTTAGCATGTTTCTTGTAATGTTGGATTTCCTATGTCCACTGAGCCAGCTCCTGTGGAGTAGGATCTGCCATCATCTCTAAATTCCATTGGGAACTTTTACCTTTAGTAACTGAACCCACTGCAACTGCTGTTTCATACCATGGGTGACCACATCACCACCCACTAATCAAAGGTTCTTCATCCCTTCCCCTTTAATCCTTTCTCTTCCCAAACCATGTGTTTCCATGAGCCAGGGCAGCTCTAGCAAATCCCACTTCTGACACTAATTATAAGTCACTGGGAAAAATACCACTTACTCAAACTATGTCTTTCCTTTGCCCTCACACCACAACAACATCAGCACAGCTGACTTCTACGGCCAAATGTGTGGGGGCTTCTTTCCATACACCAAGCAACCAGCCAGTTCTGTGGGGATACCAGCTGGGTGTCCTATAATTCAGTTCTGACACTATCTACCTCGAGATCCCACAGATTGAGGGCTCAGTTCCACAAGACAGCCCTTCCTTTCCCACCAGTCTGGGCCTCTGAAACTTCTGACCACTTAACTGTTAAGGAGTTCCCGTGACCCTGTCTTCATGTGAGATTAATGTGCTAGAGCAGCTTATCAGACTCAGAGAAACACATTTGTGGGTTTGTTATAAAGGATATTACAAGGGACACAGATGAAGAGATGCATAGGACAAGGTACGGGGAAGGGGCGTGGAGCTTCCGTGCCCTCCCTGGGTGCACCACCCTCCCAGAACCTCCACATATCCAACTAGGTCGGAGTTCTCCAGACCCCATCCTTTCAGGTTTTTATGGAGGCTTCATTGAGTAAGTGTAATTGATTAAACTAGTGGCCAGTGGCCATTGGTGATCAACTTAACCTTCAGCTCACCCCTCCTCACCAGAGATTGAGTAGCAGGGGCTGAAAGTCCTAGCCCTCTGATCCTGCCTTGGTCTTTCTGGTGACCAGCCCCCATCCCAATGCTACCGAGGGGCTGCCAATCATCAGTCAGTCATGAGTGTACAAAAAGATGTCACTGGAGTTTCTAAAGATTTTAGGAGTTTTATGCTAGGAAACAGGGGTCAGAGGCCAACGATATCACACCGTCACACCCTCTTCTCAGGTGATCATGTATTATACAAGGAGACAGTAGTTTCTTCATTTAAAAAAAGGTATACAATGTAAGAAAGTTTTTCTTCAAATCAATAAGCATATAGAAATTCCATTTGTGAAATAAGAAAAATAATTTTATTTATACTGGAAGAAAAATTTTATTTCATTTTCTATTTCATTGTTGAAAATGTCATTAGCATCAAACAGGATGATATACTTCATAACTAAAGAAGAAAGTAAGTCTTCTGTGACAAAAACTTATGAAATTTTACTGAGAGACATTTTAGATAACCTGGTTAGATGTTCTGACATAACATGCCCATGATTGAAAGACTCAGTATTGTAAAGGTGTTGGGTCTACGCTGACCAATCCATAGATTCATTGAAAAAAAAATTTTTTTTATTGTTGAGGTTTCATTGAGGGTACACAGAATCAAGTTACATTGATGGCTGTTGTTTGATAAGAACCCTCTTATCATTGTGTCCCACTGAGAAACCCTAAGAGAGCACCCTTGTGTTTATGTGTGTAAAATCTAACAAGTTGATTTTAAAAGTTATGTGGAAACACAAACAGTCAAGAATGGTAAAGAAGCTCGTGAAGAAAAAATGGTCGGAAAGGTTGCTTTATCAAATGTTAAGACATTGTAAAGCTATTATAATTAAGTTAATGTGGCTCTAGGATAGGGATATAGATGAATGATAGATGGGACAGTATAGATCAGTGAGAAACAGATGCACTTTCAAAACTGGTGTTGGGATAATTTGGTACCTAGATCAGAAAAAAATTAAATTATACCTCTCCCTCACAACTTACACAAAAATATATTCATATTTTCAGGTAGTTAAGACCTAACTTTGAAAAGAAAAGCAAGAACACTTGCAGATAATGACATAGGCCTTGTCATTTCTTAAGCAAAAACCAAATATTGAGAGAAGATCCAGAAATTTGACTTTCTTAAAATTAGTAACTTTTATTCATAAAATGCCATGATACAAAATAGGACAAATATGAACTCATTGTGGAAGAAGGTAATTCAGGGAATATATGAAGAAACTAATTTGGAAAGAAATTAAGAAGAAAAACAGATAACCTTGTAGGAAGACTTGAGTTAGTACTTCAAGGAATATTAAGTCCAATTTCCTCATTTGGAGAAATGCAAATAAAAGCCCTAATAAAATGTGTGCCTAAAATGTCAGCTACTCGGGAGGCCAAGGGGTCTGGGTCCCTTCCTCCCAGGGGTTCAAGCTCAGCCTCTGTGACATAGTGAAAGCCCATCTCTAAAACAAAGAGCAGACAAACAAATACCCTAATGAGATGTATCATTACATCCATCAGATTGGCAAAAATTATACCAACCATTGGTGTGGAGCAATAGAAACTGTGATATACGTGGGTCACTACAAAAGTTTTGAGATATGTAAAAATCAAGAAATGTAAAGTCTGTGCAGATGGGAACAAAGCAAACTTTCCCAGCAACACTGATAAGCTGAGCAAGTTGAAACTTGCACACATGAATCAGAAAGAATGCTGTCAACTGTATTTCCTGGAAGTGAAATAATGGACTATAACACAATCTGTCTCAAAACGTTCATGGTGACTCATGGATACTTGTTAGGGGTAAATATAGTTACAACTTCTTTGAAATGTATTTTGATGCACATACTCTCTGCCTTGGAAGTTCTCTTCCTAGGTATATACCCTTGCGAAAAAAAACAGAATTAATGAGAAAGAAGCAATTTATAATAATTAATAGTAGCCCCAAACTAAAAATACCTAAAGGTGCATCAGTGATAGAATGCATAAATAAATTGGGGTCTGATAACACAATGGAATGCTTTATAGTGATGAATTATAACTACACACAAGAAAACAGATGAATTTTGCCAATTTAATGTTGCAAAAAAGAAGTGAGTCAAAAAATACAGGAGAATTTCGTATAAAGTTAAAAATAATTACCGGTATGGTTTAGGGACACTTATGTAGTAAGTAAAACTGAAGAACAGCAAGTGGTCACTTCTTAGGTGGGAAGAGCATTGGGTTCAGGAGTGGAATAAGGGAGACATCTATATTGCTGGGTGTGATCTTTATCTTCACCTGGCTGGTAAAACATGGATATATGCTTCATAATTATACCTTCAGCCGCACATATTTGTTAGATGCATCCTTCTATATATGTATTTTATAAGGAAGTAAGAAAGTAAGTGTTAAACAGTGTAGCCTAATATAACCATCTTACTTCTGAAGTCTTAATTATTGTTTAACACATAATATTTAATATTTAAGTAAGGTATGGGGGATATCCAAGTTTGTTCCTGGGTAAAATAAGGTACAACCCCTGTCTATTAATTCTAAACATGTTTTTTCTTTTTGTCAGAGGATAGCCCTCAGAAGCATTTGGAAATGTTTCTTTATTTAGTGGCCTGGTGTTTTTTTATCTCTAGGGCAGCAGTTCTCAACCTGTGGGTCGCAACCCCTTTGAAATAATGAAAATATATCCTACATATCAGATATTTACATTATGATTCATAACAGTAGCAAAATTACAGTTTTGAAGTAACCACAGAAGTAATTTTATAGTTGGGGGGTCACCACAACATGAGGAACTGTATTACAGGGTCGCGGCATTAGGAAGCATTAGGAAGGTTGAGAACTGCTGCTCTAGGGAAATGCATCATTGTAATATTTGGAATGACAGAAGGCATGACTTTCTTTTATGAAGTAGACAAATAAAATTATAAAAGTAGAGTTTGGAAGAGGAAGAATTCTTTAGACTGTCTTATTAGTCTTGAGAAAATACAATTTAGAAAAGTGTACATATGGAAATTGTGGGTCTAGAAATGCATGAGGAGGAGGACAATTAAGATGGGAGCCATCAAATATTTCCTGAAATCTACTCTGGGCCGGGAAATACGAAGTTGAGTGAAATGGGACTCGGAAGTTGCTCAGAGTCCCTCAGCGTCAGCAGATGTGCCCATGGTGTTAGCGTCCATGGAAGGGCCTTTATAAATTTCAGTCAATTTGAAGTTTATTAAAAAATTTCATGTATATTCATGTCTAGATTGTTCATCAGTCTTTTCCAAGGGATGCATTACTCACAAAAGGTTTTAAATTGACTGGCTTGAACTGTGTCATTCTATGGTAACATAGAGATGAGTGTTCTTAAAGTTCGTTTCTCAGTTTTTCCAATAGAGTTGACAACTCGACAAGCTGTTTTGCCCATAACAGGAGCTCATGATATTCCCAGAGGCTATATATATATATATATATATATATATATATATATACATATATATATATATATATATACACACATATATATATATATACACACACACATATATATCTATTTGGGCTAATTATTACTAAAAGATAAAAATGAAAGTTAATTGATTGTCCTATTATGATGTTAGGAATTCCTTTTTGAACTTTGAGGCTAACCAGCTTGGGAAATGATCACTGTGGGTAGCCACGTAAAAACGAGCAGCAAGGTCTGTGTATGTGTGTCTATACAGACATAATAGAGGAAACAGCATAGATGTGCAGCCTGAGGTCAAGACTCTTTTTTTTTTTTTTTTTATTGTTGGGGATTCATTGAGGGTACAAGAAACCATGTCAAGACTTTTATTTGTGCTGTTGAGACCCAGCATATTGTTTGGCGCATAGGACACGCCCAGTAAATGTTTATAGAACTAATGAACACATTAACAACTATATTTAAAAATCTTCCCCAAACTGTATTTTTGGTTTAAGTCATCTATTAAAAGGAAATTTAATGAGCTTTGGGTGTTGAATAAAATGCTTTCATGCTTTTGGCTTAAGAAGATGAATTTTTTAATAACAAATATTTCAAAATGGTATTAATGGAATCCTTAACTGGGAGAACTTTGGTTACTGTTTTCTAGAAATGGTGACATGAATTAGGAAAGAACGCTTTTAGAACAGATGGAGTAAAAATCATGGTGGAGTTAACCTTTTAAAATTTGTAAGTGACTAACTCTTCATTCAGTAGGAGGATTTGAGGCGAGACTCCAACATTCATTGTGAGGTTCCCACTGTCAGGTACAGCGTGAGGAATCCACAGTGTGAGGAATCTCTTCCTACCCAGGTGGGAGAGATTTTATCCAATGGTTATTGCCTCTAATTTTGTGAAAGGAAATTGGGTGTGTGGAGGTAATAGCAGGGAGAATAGTCGTGTGTGTTATTTATGTGCTTTTTTTTTAAAGAATAATTTTAGCTTTGAGGAATTACCTTTGGGCTCAAAAGGTAATAGCAATTTCTCTTTAAAATTGTGTATGACTCACATCTCAATGTGTGTTACTAAAAACTTCCCGTCTCTCCTGCTGTCTGGCTCCTTTTTCCTTCCTGGCCAAACTGAGGGCACCTTATCACTGTTTCATCAAGGCTCAGCAGCCATTGATGGCCATTCGTTCTAACCTCCACACTAATATAAGGGAATTAATTAGAAAGCAGATGGTAAGACTGGAAATAAGATAGCAAGTAAGACACAGAAAGGAGATACCTCTAAAATGATATGAGCACATGGAGTGTGTGTGAGGCAGTATTGCATAGCAGTGAAGAACATGGATTTTAAACAGCTCTGTTCTCAAATTCCAGTGCCAATGCCAGTGCTTTTACTTACTAGTCGTGTAACCTTAGTTACTTTACTTCCCACCTATCAATTGAGAATAAAATTATTTACTTTGAGGATTGTCAAGAGATGTAAGTGAGGTAATGCGACTGCATCCAGCAGGAGCCATTCTAACTGATATCCAAAATAGCTACTCAGGAGAACTCTCCGGGTTTTCTTTTGTTGTTGTTTTTTGTTTCATTTTGTTTTGAGATAGGGTCTCTACTGTTACTCTCAGTAGAGTGCTGTGGTGTCATAGCTCACAGCAACCTGAAACTCTTGGGCTCAAGTATCCTCTTGTCTCAGCTTCCCAAGTAGCTGGGACTACAGGTGCCTGCCACAATGCCCGGCTATTTTTAAAGGTCTCTTTACAAGATCTGCCTGCCTCATCCTCCCAGAGTGCTGGGATTACAGGTGTAAGCCACGGTGCCCAGCCTAGCTGGATATTTTTAGAGACTGAATCTTGCTCTTGCTCAGGCTGGTTTGGAACTACTGAGTTCAGGCAATGCACCTGCCTGGTGCATTCTCCCAGAGTGTTAGGATTTTACAAGCATGAGCCACTGCGCCCGTGAGCCACTAGCCTATTCTCCTGTCTCAACACATTTTGTTCTTGGGTACAATGTATTTCTATATGCATTATTGGACTCATCTAATTTGGGGAAATCTCCAGAGGTATTTGCATATGTCTCCCTCTAAAACGTGCAAAAATGCAAAACTAAAACTCAGGGATCTAAAATGAGGCCAATGACTGGGAGGTGTAAAATTCAGATACCAAAACTTAGAGTGGGAGATCAATCCTGGACTCGTCGTGTGTGTGTTCCACGTGAAGCCCTGAGAAGGAACGTAATGTGTTCCCGGGTCAGTAGTAACCCAACAAAAATAAATATCAATTTTTGCTAGAATCCCCATATATTATGTTTAAATAAATATAAGCTCATGGGAAAACACTCAAAATGAACACATGCCACAAATAATAAGAGACTTCTGAGACAAAACGCATATATATATATATATATACACACACACATATATGTATAGTATGTATGTATGTGTATTTAAATATATATATGAAATTTTCATTGGAAATAAAAAGGGTGAGAGTGAGAAGCCAATAGAAGAATAACAAAATAAACTAGGTAGACTTGAAAAAAACAAACTGAACTTCTAGAAATGAAAAATATAGTTGACAAAATGGACAGAGATCAGATTAGACATAAATAAAGAGGGAATTGGTGAACTGAAAGAGCAAATAGTTTTCCAATATGAGGATATAAGAGATAAGAAAGCAGAGGATGCGGAGGATGGATTGAGAACTGTGTTAATTTGGAAATGAAAAACTACACAATGGAGAAAAGGGGTGAGACTTTCTCTGAATTCACAAATAATGTCATTCATAAATACCAGAATACAAAGGAGCAAACATGATCAGTTAAATTTTAAAAAGCCACAAACCAGGAGGCACCCATAGCTCAGTCAGCAGGGCGCTGGCCACATATACCTATGGTGGCAAGTTCGAACCCGGCCTGGGCCTGCTAAGCAACAATGGCAACTGCAACCAAAAAAAAAAAAAAATAGCTGGGCGTTGTGGTGGTCACCTGTAGTCCCACCTACTTGAGAGGCTGAGGCAAGAGAATTGCGTAAGTCTAAGAGTTTGAGGTTGCTGTGAGCTGTGATGCCATGGCACTCTACCCGGGGTGATAGCTTGAGACTCTGTCTCAAAACAACAACAATAACAAAAAAAAAGCCACAAACCTGGACAATTTTAGTGAAACTGAACCAAAGATAATAAAAAGCTTTTAAAAGCAGCAGAAAGAAAAGAAAAATTGCCTTCAAAAGAATGATAATCATATTACCTCCACCAGTAAAAGTGGAAGTTGGAAAGCAGTGAATGAGTATCTTTTAAGTGCTGAGAAGAAACTGTAAACGTAGAAATGTGTACTCAGCAAACTATTTTTCAATAGTTGCTTCAACAAAAACATGACCTTCTTTTTTTTTTTTTATCACCAATAGACCTTCACTGAGAGAAAGTCTAGTAGGGATGTCCAACCTGTGGCCCACAGGCCCCATGCTGATTTTGTGAGGACTTGTTTTGCTTATCTGTGGTGTTGGAGATTGTGAAAAGTATGCATGGACCCTTTTTCTGCTAGCCAACTTTCATTAGTGTTTGTACATTTAATGTGTGGCCCAAGATGACTCTTATTCTTCCAATGTATGGCATAGAAAAAAAGACTGGATACCTCTGTGCCATCTCTCAGGGAAAAAAAAAAATGTAACTCCAGAAAGAAAGTCTGGGATGCAAAGAAGTTGCTAAGCATATAGATAAATCTAAGCAAACTTTATCTGTATAAAATAATAAAAATTATTGTTATATAGGACCATACCTATAATTTGTATGGTCAAAACAAAAGACAGCCAGAATACTGGAAAGTGACATTGCATAAGTTGGGGGAGAGGGGTAAAGTGTTTTAAAGCTCTAGTTTCAGTTTATTGCTCTGTGACAAATCATCCTTTGCAGCTTAAACAACAATTTTAGTATCTTTTACTGTTTTTCGGTGGCTTAGGAATTCAGGGAGAACTAGGCTAACCAGATCTGGTGCATAATCTCTTCTGTCAGTCGTTCCCAACCTTCCTCATGCCGCGACCCATTAATACAGTTCCTCTGGGTCGTGACCCACAGGTTGAGAACCACTGTTTGATGTAGTGACTGGAGTTGAAATGGTCAAGGGTCAGGGTATCTGGAGCTGGCCAGCCATCCCTCCTCTTCATTGCAGTCTTGGGACTCTCCATCTGGTCTCTCCTGGTGGGCCAGTACAGGCTCCCATGTTGCAAAGCACATCAGACCCATTGGACATTGTGCATGGTAGCTGGTTTCCCCCAAATTCAGCATCCATAGATAACAATTGGAAGTACAGGACATTTTAATAGCCTTAACATGGGAAGTGATGTAGTATCATTTTCCGCCTACTCTCCCAATTGTAGCAATCACACAAGTCTCACCCGGGTACCGGGGGTTGGGGGGGTAGTTTTTATACAGGTCCACCTCTTGTTGGGAGGAGTTTCAGAGTCACCTTGTTAGGGGAGTAGGGATGGTAGGAGACTTGTGGCCATCTTTGGAACAATAACAACAAAAACTAGAAAAAAATAACCTAAAAGCAAAAGTACAACAAAGGGGATGCAAAATGTATAATATATATATAATATACACACCCACGGAAAATTTGAAAAAAGACTCTGTAAATATAAAAATACATCATTGAATTTTTAATCTACAATATGTCCAGATGGATGAAAAATTATATAATAATTGTTCTAATAAATGTAGTTGTTCATGTTCTAATATTCAGTGAAAAATGTATGAATGCGAATGCTCCAATATATAAAATTATATGTATAGAAGATCTCTAAGGAAATCAATCAGCATTTCCCAATGTTGCTGTGAAATTTCATAATTAGAGAAAAAAATCATTAGAAAAACAGACACAGTTGTTTTATAATTTCTCCTAGTTATCACTTGTTTTGGCAATACAGCAGCCCTGCCAGCAGGCGGGCATACCCTGTGACGGGAGCCCCTATTTTGTGTGTGTGGCTTCTTGCCTTTGCAGATGCAGGTGAGATTAGCTTGAACCCCAAATTTTATGTACTGAATTCAGAGTCAGAACGTTCTCTACATCTTTCTGGAAATATTGTCTTGGGAGTCACATAGGTCAGCATAGCATCAAATGGCACTTGATACAGCATCATTACTGGGTAAGTGTGTGTTGGTTTCTTTCCATTTTCTTTCCCTCTCTGAAGCTCTATTCCTCATTGTTAAATAGAAGATCAAATCAAATGTTACTTTTAAAGCATAATTAGTACATAATTGGCAAATAAATATGAGAATAGCCTAAGTTCTCATGCCACTTTCTTGCAGGCCCATGGAGAGTGGGTTGGACCTAGGTGAAGAAACATTGGGTAGTGTCCAGCAAGGGTATAAGGTTGAGAATCTTTACCCAGGATTGTTACTGACATGCAATATTTTGAGACCACTAGGCCAATAATTTGCACCAACTTTCTCCTATCCACTCCCCCTCAGCCTTCTTTTTAATATTTGCTTCAATGGTACATCTTTCCTGATCGGTGAGTTTCAATTTCAGTGGAAGAAAGAACGTTAGAGAGATCTCTAGAAGCCAATAGGACAGCATTGGCTGTGTGATCTAAGATTAGTTGCTTAACTACCCTCTTTGCCCAGGTAGGAAAACATTTGTGGACACTTGGCACCAAACTCTGTTTTGAAAATGTGCTGTCTGTGTATGGAACCTATTAACATACACCCTAACCTCTGGGGACCAGGGAGAGACACAAGGGTATGCCAACGATTCCAAAGTTGGATCTGAATAATAGAAGAATGCAGAATTGTGGAGATGAACCCAAACAGAAGAGACGAGGAAGTGACAAGGTCTAGAGAAGGCAGAAACAGTGAAGGAGCTGGAGAGAAATTTTCAGGAATCTCAGGCAGGTTGGCTAGTAAATAACTGATGTGTCTAAAATCAATTGTAAATTGTTTTCCAGAAAGTATGTGTCCCTTTAACCCTCCCTCCCCTTTTTTGGCTGTTCAGATTTCTAATATATCTGTGCCTTTTTGCATATGATATTAGTATGTGTATGTGCACCGTGGTGTGTGTGTGTGTGTGTGGTTGTGTTTTATTAATCTGGGACCAGATTAACAACTTGGTTGTTCTGTGGATAATGGAGCAGAAGGGACAGAGAGAACCTTGAAAATGTAACCCTCCTAGGGATGTTCAGATTGCGATCCTGAGAAATGCTACTTTTGTACTTGACTGCATGCCCCTTTTCAAATGTAGAGACACCCTGTTGACTGGCAAAGATATTTTGTTACAGCCAAAGCAGTTTTGCCCCAGCTTAACTGTGGGCGGCAAACTTAAGTGTAAAGTGTGAAGCTGGTTAATTATCTTACAAACTCCATATGTGCCCAGAGCTGCTTTGGGCAAGATGGTAGGGGTCCATCTGTGAACGACTCCATTGCACAGAGTTGATTCCATATTCAACAATTTCAGATTGTTCAGCTATTAATGTAATTTCCTCATTATCCTCATGAAAAAAGATCAGACAGTAATAATTCTTTATTAGTATATATGAGACTATTTCAATAGTCCCTGTGAAAATTACTTTATTGTGAAATGTATATTTGTAATTAATTTTACTGGCAAATGCAAACCATGTAGATGAAATAGACTGTAGTCTTCAAAACTGCTAATTGTAATGTATTTGATTATGTATTAGGTAAAATAATATTCTTATTCAAAAAAGATTGGCATTCCAACTCGAATTATGGTAAAAACATGTCTCTATGAGTTTCTAAGTTGCTATAATTTGTTTAATATACATTTTTTTAAGTGGGAGCTTTAGTGTTTATTAGATCTATAAATCATGACATGCATTTTTAACTTAAGTTTCCACTATTAGCTTTCATATCTGGATTTCTGGAGAACACACCTGCGCACACACACATCCAACAGCAGCAGCAAAGGAGAAAATGCATCTTATAATCGGAATCACAATGTAGATTATTGACAGGGGCAGAATGTGAATTGGTGAGGCAGGTGTCACATTTAAATATTATTGTAAGTCCTCATGGAGGGAAACGCGGAAAAAAGGAAAGCATGCCCAAAAGATAAAATTATTGTGGTTTATTGATTACGAGCTGCAGAATTTTTTATACTTATCACCTATGAAACAGCTGCCTCTGTCAGTCATCTGGGAGCTGAGGCATAGCTGATGCTACAAGAGCAAGGGTTCCCCTGTGCTGTCATCTCAATCGTCATGTTACTTAGGACGGCACTGCACATGTTGAGCTTGGTTGGCATTTAAATTATCTCCAAAAAAATGGAATATTTATTGTGTATAAGCAAAGATGGGAACAGAACAGTAGGGTGTAAATTTGATTTATAAGCAAATTATTCAAGAGAAGTAATGGAAACAATTTTATATTTTATTATAAAGCAGCCAAAAAAAAAAAAAAAAAAAAAACAGAAAGAAAGAAGAAAAAGAAGGCAATACCCATAAGTAAATGATGAGATGACGGTTTATTGTAAATAGTAAGAGGTGTACAAAATGATTGGTGAATATCACATGCTAAACAATGCAAATAAAAGCAGGAGAAATTGCTCAGTTCCTTAAAATGGATGGAAAATTGCCAAAATAAGAAGAGGCTAGTACAGGGCTATCCATGGCACTTTTATAAGAACATTGAGTACGAGTTTTATGGGCAGTGTTATTTGTTTCCTTATTGGTAAATAATATGATAGCATCTTAGATGT
>CAUYRH010058288.1:0-44905 GCA_963574655.1 Perodicticus potto
TGGCGGGCGCCTGTAGTCCCAGCTACTTGGGAGGCGGAGGCAAGAGACTCGCTTGAGCCCAGGAATTGGAGGTTGCTGTGAGCTGTGATGCCACAGCACTCTATCCAGGGTGACAGCTTGAGGCTCTGTCTCAAAAAAAAATAGCTAGGCGTTGTGGCGGGTGCCTATGGTCCTAGCTACTTGGGAGGCTGAGGCAAGAGAATTGCCTAAGCCCAAGAGCTGGAGGTTGCTGTGAGCTGTAACACCACAGCACTGTACTGAGGGCGACAAAGTGAGACGCTCTCTAAAAAAAAAATAAAAATAAAAACACTCTATCAGCGCATATATGTGTAAATGCATTTTAATTACCAAATTACCAGCAGTGGTTTATTCTGTGGGATGAGTTATTTGAAGTATACTTATCCATTACACAAATTGCATAATTGAAAAAAAAAAAAGTACTATGAAAATCAAATCCAAGGAAAAATAAAAAAAAATTTCATACTTGTATTTACCTCTAGGGCAGGGGTGACCAACCTTTTTTTTCCTCTGCAGCATATTAGAAGAGTAAGAGTTGTTTCAGTTTACACATTAAATACACAAACACTAACTAAAGCAGATGCTCAGTCTGCAGGGCGCTGGCCACATACACCTAGGGTAGCGGGTTCAAATCCCTCGCAGCCCTGCTGAGCAACAATGACAACTGCAAACAAACAAACAAATAGCTGGGCATGTGGCGGGCGCTTGTAGTCCCAGCTACTTGGAAGGCTGAGGCAAGAGAATCGCTTAAGCCCAAGAGTTGGAGGTTGCTGTGAGCTGTGACACTACAACACTCTACCCAGGGCGTCAGCTTGAGACTCTGTCTCAAAAAAAAAAAAAAAAAAGGTCCACATATACTTTGCGTAATATCCAACACCAGATAAAGCAAAAAATATCCTGACAAAATCAGCATACAGCCTCGGGCCACAGGTTGAACATCCCTGCCCTTAGGCTTGAAGAAGACAGATGTGATCAGAGAATACTGGTAAAATTTTATGACTAAAGCTTTGTATTAAATTTGCAACTGTTCATTGTATGTCTTAAATATTTTTAATGTCTCAAATAGTTAATTTTCTAAAAGAAATCCAATCAGGTCAAACCCAAGGCAAAGGATGAAAGTACAGACAATCCTACACAAAATGAGCTGAACATAAAAGGGTTTAGGACAAGATGTTTTTAAATTGTTTTAGGAAACAGCAAGTCAGATGTAACTCAGGGGAGAAAACGCTTTTTTAAAAAAGCTTTAATAAAAACATTATTTACTTAGTTTTTATACTTCTTGTAAGAGAACTTGCTAAATGTTGAAATAAAAAGTTTTTTAAAAACCCTGAAAATAGGCTCAGCCCAGTGTTTAGAGTGCCGGCCACATATACCAGGGCTGCGTGTTCTAACCCGGCCAGGACCTGCTAAAACAACAGTGACAACTGCAACAGCAACAAAAAAAAGCAGCTGGGCATTGTGGCAGGTGCCTGTAAGTCCCAGCTACTTGGGAGCCTGAGACAAGGGAATAGCTTAAGCCCAAGACTTTGAGATTGCTGGGATCTGTGACGCCATAGCACTCTACCCAGGGCGACACAGACTCTGTCTCAAAAGAAAAAAAAAATAGTTGGGAGTTGTGGCGGGCACCAATAGTCCCAGCTGCTTGAGAGGCTGAGGCAAGTGAATTACTTAAGCCCAAGAGTTTGAGGTTGCTATAAGCTGTGATGCCACAGTTCTACCGAGCTCGGCACTCTACCGAGAGAGACATAGTGAGCCTCTGTCTCAAAAAAAAAAAAAAAGGCTCGGCGCCATCCATATACACCTGAGCTGGCGGGTTCAAATCCAGCCTGGGTCCACCAAACAACAATGACGGCCGCAACCAAAAAATGGCCAGGCGTTGTGGCAGGCACCTGTAGTCCCAGCTACTTGGGAAGCGGAGGCAAGAGACTCGCTTGAGCCCAGGAGTTGGAGGTTGCTGTGAGCTGTGATGTCACAGCACTCTATCCAGGGTGACAGCTTGAGGATCTGCCTCAAAAAAAAAAAAAGAAAACCTAAAATACCTTCACATTTAAGGCATTGACAATATAATTATTCCCTCAAGGGACAGGACATTTCTTAAGAGATTATGTCAATTTGCTGTTAATAACTGATTACATGAGGCCAGGAGCAGTGGCTCACACTCATAATCCTATCACTCTGGGAGGCCAAAACAGAAGGATCCCTTGAGCTCAACAGTTTAAGATCAGCCTGAGCAAGAACAAGACCCCCATCTCTACTATAAATATAAAAATGAGCTAGGCATCATGATGGGAGCCCACAGTTCCAGCTACTCAGGAAGCTGTTCAAGGAGGATTGCTTGAACACAGGAGCTTGAGGTTGCTATGAGGTAGGCTGAGGTCATGTGAGATAGGCTGAGGCCATGGCACTCTAAGCCTGGGGCAACACAGTGAGACTCTCAAAAAAAAAAAAAAAAAAGAAAAAGTTACATGTATAATACTAAAAGCTATAATACTAAACTATAGCTTTCATGCTGGTTTATAGTAGCAGAGGAGATAGAAAGCTCACAAGACTCTAATAAAGAATCAAAATGAGTGGAGTCCTTTGAACTTTTACCTAAATAATAAAGTAATAAAATTACCTGATTTCTAAGGGGTTAATAACTATAAGGTGATTATGTAAGTTTCAGAAATGATTATCAATTATGTATACAGTTTCCTCATAGAAAAACAAGTTTACCTCAAAATTACTCAAAATCCAAGTTGCAAAAAAGTTTTATAATTGATTTAACAAATAATTACAAGAGAAATACAATATAAAATAAAGAAAAGAAACTTAAGTCAAAATGGGGATTTTAGATTCCAAAAAAAATACTTAGAAGAGTTTAACACTTCCTTTCACTTGTGGATAAAAAGGATTTGCTGTCTCTTCAAAATCCTTTCTGAAGTAGGTAAAAATAGAATGATTAAATATTTCTCACAACTGGACTTTGAAAACAAGCACCATTAATACCTATTGTTCCGTTTTTCAATTTTTAATTGCCATTTCCCAAATAACCACAAGGGGGCAGCCCAGCAACATTCCACTTAAAAGGAACGAGACTGGGTTCTCTGCCTGAGAGCCACCATTTTACTTTAGCGTTGTTTATTTTCCTAACAATTTACAAAATGGTTGACCTGCTTAGCAGAACTTGGCGTTTTTGTTGATGAAAGTGAAATCTGGCAAAAAATGCAAAGCAATCTACACCAGAACTCCATAGAACTCATTCCAGACGAAGTTTCTATCAATGATATGAACAGCTAATATTTGTGAAGCACTTACATGTCAGGTATATGCAAAAATTCTCCTAATCCTTACAATAACCCTACAAAGAAGACAAAACCCAATTGTGTGTGTCACCCCACAGTCTAAATTAAAGAATCCAAGCTATTGAACTCTATGCAGTATTGCTGCCCTTGTCACACCTACATTCTTCAGTGGAACAGATAAATAAACAACCATGGTTTATGCATAACTTTGCCTTCACAGTCACTTTTACATGTCTTAAGAGGATGGAAAGGCGAAGATTAACAAATTTCAAAAAATACTGGATGCAGTTTCTTTATCTCCTCCACCTCCAGTTCAAATCCTATAATTTGGAAGAATAAGCTATATATATATATATATATTTTTTTTTTTTATTTTTGAGACAGAGTCTGACTTTGTCACCCTCAGTACAGTGCTGTCACATTCACAGCTCACAGCAACCTCCACCTCTTGGGCTTCAGAGATCCTACTGCCTCAGCCTCCCGAGTAGCTGGGAATACAGGTGCCCACCACAATGCCCAGCTATTTGTTGTTGTTGCAGTTTGGCCAGGGCCGAGTTCGAATCCACCTCCCTCGGTATATGGGGCCGGCATCCCACCCACTATAAGTGCCACCCTACACGTTGTTTTTTATTTTATTTTATTTTTGAGACAGAGTCTCTGTCGCCTTTGGTAGAATGGCTCAGTGCAAAGAATAAGCTATATATTATAAACACGGTTAAAAGACAAGTTAATAAACTGGGAAAAGAAATTTCACTGGACATAACAAAGAATATACACTTATACAACGTAAGAATTATATATCAAAAATCTAATTGAAAACTAGGCAAATAAAATGGACATGTGATTACATAAAATAAACTGAAATGGCCAATAAACTTACAAAAAGATAATTAAACCTACTAATTTGGGAAACGTTTATTACAACAGGATTTATTTTACACTCACCTGCTTTGCAGAAATTAAAAATCTAATATTAAATGAAGGTAAGAAGGTAAAGAAAAAGAATACTCATACAGTTATTGAAAAGTAATCAGAGGTCTGGAGAGCAAAGGCATTAACCAGTAATCCTTAAAATTTCTTACAGTTCCATTTGTGGGTACACAACCTAGACAAACTATCAAACAGGAGGTGGCAAGTCTAAGAATGTTCAGGGCTCTGCTCAGAAGATCATACACACACAAAAATAACCTAAGTATCCAGGTATGAAAATGTAAAATGTAAAATACACCATGCAATTACATGTAGCAGCTAGATTAAGGCTGAGTTAGAGCTATAAATTATCAACACGACAATTTCAAAAACTATTATGTTTTTAAAACACAAAATACAGATTTTTTTTTTTTTTAGATACAGCCTCACTTTATTGCCCTCAATAGAGTGCCGTCATAGCTCACAGCAACCTCCAACTCCTGGGCTTAGATGCGATTCTCTTGCCTCAGCCTCCTGAGTAGCCGGAACTACAGGCACCCGCCATAATGCCCGGTTAACATACACATTTTTTAAATGCCAACTTTTTATATGCCAAGTTCATAAAAGAAAATAGGTAGACCATATTATTTGTTATTATTTAACAAATTACATGTTATTTATTGATTGATTGATTCATTGATTGAATGCCATGGCATCTTAGCTCACAGCAACCTCAAACTCTTGGGGCTGAAGAGAATCTCTTGCCTCAACCTCTCGAGTGCCTGAGGCACCAGCCACAATAGAAAAAACTAGCCAGGCATACGCCTGTCCTTCGAGCTACTTGGGAGGCTGAGGCAAAAGGATTGCTCAAGCCCTAGAGCTTGAGGTTGCTGCTACCACACTCCCCCCCACCAAGGCGACAAGAGTGAGACCCTGTCTCAAATAAATAAATAAATAAATAATTACATTCTTTGAGCTTTCTAAATTCTTCTCAAAAAGAAGATGTTTCTAACACTGCATAATTAATCTGTTTTAGGGAGCAGAACCTTCTCAGGATGCAGCACTTCTTCCAGAAGTTACTCTAACAATAATTAACACACTATGGACCCTCTTTCCAATGTCAAATAAAAATTATGGAAGGCCTGATTTGGCCCGACCTTCTACGCCCAAATGACCAAATCAAAATGGAGTAAGGCATGCTAAACTTCCAAACTGTTTATCTTAGCTTCAGGAAAGAAGACAGTTTTAGCTACCAAGATAAGGGAGTCTCCTCTGCTTAACCTTAACAAGGTAAGTAACCTGATGTTAACTAATTTGCTTTTCTGTATTATGCTGTTTCCTTATTCCTAGATCAAACTACCTTATAAAAACCGACTGTTCTGCCATGCCTAATGGAATGTCTATTTTTTATTTTTTTTGAAACAGAGCCTCAAGCTGTCACCCTGGATAGAATGCCATGGCATCACAGCTCACAGCAACCTCCAATTCCTGGGCATCAAGCGAGTCTCCTGCCTCCGCCTCCCAAGTAGCTGGGACCACAGGTGCCCGCCACAACGCCTGGCCATTTTCTGGTTGCAGCCGTTATGGCTGTTTGGCAGCCCGGGCTGGATTCGAACCCGCTACCTCAGGTGTACGTGGCTGGTGCCTTAGCCCGTTGAGCCACAGGCGCCGAGCCGGAATGTCTATTTTTTAATAAATGGGGTGCTCCCCTATTTATGAAGCACTAATAAAATCCAATTAAATCTTTAAACCCAATTGTCTTTTGACACCAAAAAAAGGTACATGTAGAAGAAAAAGCACACACAATGTGCTTCTTAAAATTTCAGAGGGGGCAGCACCTGTGGCTCAAGGAGTAGGGCGCCAGCCCCATATGCCAGGGGTGGCAGGTTCAAACCTGGCCCCAACCAAAAACTGCAAAAAAAAAAAAAAAAAAAAAATCTCAGAGGATGCAAAGGCTAAATTCTATCAGCACCTCCCAGATTAAGAAATCCAGAGGTAAAGAAGGGGGAAAAAAAAAAAATCTTCCTTTAGTAGGCATGTTTCTAAAATTCATAGCTGGAAGGCCAAGAAGAAAGTTTTCTACTCAGGTAGAAACAAAAAACTCTGTAAACCAAGCTGTGAAAAGCAGTTATAAGGGGTTAAGTTCTCCCTAGAATTGTTGGATACAGCAATGTACTTATATTCACATGCACCAGTTTGACCAGGAGTTCCTTTCAGCCCTGAGAGTCTCGTCTTTCCCCATTAGCTAACTTTTAGACTATAATCTTTATCCTTTTTTTTTAAGTGAAATTTATTTCAGGTTAATGTGAGGGTACAAACAACCAGTTCAAAATATTTGATTTTGTTAGGCAGAGTCCCTCTTGTGGTTATCTTCCACACACAAAATGTATGCCAACACCCCCACCCCATGCCCATTCAGTGAGAGCACCCCAACCCTCTCTGCCTTCGCCCTATTCGTTACCCCTCTCCCTAACTTCAATTGAAATGAGTTTTCTCCCACGTGGGCATGCATGAGATCATCTACCGGCTTCATATTAGTATTGAGTACATTGGATAATTGCTTTCCTAATCTTTTTGTTTTTTTTGGGGAGGGGGGGAGACAGAGTCTCAGTGTGTCACCCTAGGTAGACTGCCAGGGCATTACAGCTCACAGCAACCTCAAACTCTTGGGCTTAAGAGATTCTCTTTCCTCAGCCTCCAAAATAGCTGGACTACAGGCGCCCACCACAACGCCCAGCAATTTTTTGTTGCAGTTATCATTTTTGTTTAGGTGGCCCAGGCCGGGTTTGAACCCGCCAGCCTCAGTATATGTGGCCGGCGTCATATAACCGCTGTGTTACGGGCTCCAAGCCTGCTTTCCTAATCTTTATACTTCTGTAAGAAACTTTTATACTTTCAGCAACCCCCAAAGTTCAAAGGAGATCAAAAAGGCTGATTACTAACACTAACGTAAATGTGAAACCTATGTCCATAGGAAGTAAGAGGAGTCTACAGAAAAGAAACAGCAAAGGCTTCAACTTTCTTTTGAGACAGAGCCTCAAGCTGTCACCCTGGATAAGAGTACAGTTGCATCACAGCTCACAGCAACCTCCAATTCTTGGGCTCAAGCGAGTCTCCTGCCTCTGCCTCCCAAGTAGCTGGGTCTAAAGGCGCCCGCCACAACGCCCGGCCATTTTTTGGTTGCAGCCGTCATTGCTGTTTGGCGGGCCTGGGCTGGATTCGAACCGCCAGCTCAGGTGTATGTCTGACGCCTTAGCCCGTTGAGCCACAGGTGCCGAGCCAGCTTCAACGTTCTTAATAACAACCAACATTCACTGAGGCAAGCAGTTCACTAAATACTATAGACCACAGTTTCTCAGTCAGGGCATTACAGCCGTTTGGAGCTGGGTAATTCTTTTGTTGTGAGGAGCTGTCCTGTACACTACAGGATGTTGAGCAGCATCCCTGGTCCCCCAGCCCCAGCATTACAAGCAAAAATGTCCAAGGGGCTGTGGGAGTGTGTAAAACTGCTCCTAGTTCAAAACCACTGCCTTAAAAGCATAAATTTATTTAATTCTTATTTAATCCCTAAAAGGTAAGTACCGTTCTATACCCTTACTCTATTTTAAAAGACGATGAAACAGTGTCAGAGGCTCCTGTTACCACCGACCCTTGTTTCCAGACTTTAGTACAATAATCAATTGAACCAGTTTAACATGCAGATTCTTTTAGACACAATCCCAGAATGACTGACGTTTTGAACTTCCAAGCAAGAAGCCTAGGAATATGTTACCCAACCCCCCAATTCTTAGCAAGTTTGAAGATTTCAATGCCTAAATAAAGCTGAACATAGATTTAGACGTTGCAGCTTTTTTTTTTTTTTGCAGTTTTTGGCCGGGGCCAGGTTTGAACCTGCCACCTCTGGCATATGGGGCTGGCACCCTGCTCCTTTGAGCCACAGGTGCCCCACAGCCTTTTTTTTCTTTAAGACATAGAAAAGAGAGCACTGACAAGAATATGACCCATCACGTTTTCCTTCAAAATGACAATTTATCAGCAATATACTGCCTCTATCAGACAACCTGTACCTGAACAGAAGACAACTTATCATTTTCAAAAACCTACCACAATTAAGAACTCTTTCCCTGGGCGGCACCTGTGGCTCATTGAGTAGGGCGCTGGCCCTATATACTGAAGGTGGCGGGGTTCAAACCCGGCCTCAGCAAACTGCAAAAACAGAAAAATAGCCGGGCGTTGAGGCGGGCGCCTGTAGTCCCAGCTACTCGGGAGGCTGAGGCAGGAGAATCGCCTAAGCCCAGGAGTTGGAGGTTGCTGTGAGCTGTGTGATGCCACAGCACTCTACCGAGGGCGATAAAGTGAGACTCTGTCTCTACAAAAAATAAAAAAAAGAACTCTTTCCCTTATCTACATAAAACTGCTTCCAACCGCACTATGCAACATACCTACCCAGAGGTGACGAGTCTCCAAATCTTACTATTACATAGCTTCTAAAATCAATCAGGATTATTTTTCAAAATGCTCCAAATGATTGTCATGCAAAACCCACTGGAAACCTAGCATGAAAGAACTAATTAGAAGCAAAGCACAAATCTTCATAAATTGTGGCCAAATCCAAAGGTCACGTGAGGCCATGAAGTCAAGCGATGCAAGGGCAAAACAAAGTTCTTCTGAGGTCTCCAGGACCTACCCTAACTACTCACCTTTCCTGTTTCCTAAACTATTGCCATGGAAATCATTTCAGGGTCAACATTTCAACCAACTTTAAATTTTTTGAGGGAGAATGAAACACCTTTCGAACACCACAGTGTGTCCGCTATCAATTGCACCCAAAGTGCACTGTGATTTTCAGCTTCCTGTTTCTTGACAATGCAAAATGTTTCAAGAAGGAGAATACAGAATTATTTGTGACTTTTACTATTTTCACAAGTTTTGTATAGTTTCCTTTTCCCTACCAAATCTTTTTCACAAGATGCTTAAAGAATCCTGTAATCAAATCAAGTGTTTGAATCCCGAATCTACCACTTCTCTCCTTGTGCCTCAGTTTTCTCATGTACAAAACAGGGATGATAATCACCCCCACCTCAGGAGTTAAGACCCCTACAGAACCTACCTTGCTCATGACCAGGGGAGGGACCTGTACTAATTTTTCTGCCTTACTAACCCTCACATTAAATATTCATATAAATACCTTAAAATGATGCCTGGGATTAAACAGTAAGCACTCAATAAATGTAAACATATTTTCTTATCTTTCTATAAAATGTTTAACACATTCAATTTTCCTTCATGCTTAAATCCCAAACAAAAGATTACCAGCTACTAGGCACCGCTAGACTAAAGATTACCAGCTATTAGGCCCTGCTCATCCATACAAAGTGAGGTTTAATCATGTCCTAATTGCTTATTCTTTTTAATATTGGTTACAATTCACAACCCCAAGATAAATGGCTAACAATCCCCACTCTAAATAAACTGCATCAGAACAAAGCTTATGTCCCTTGCTGTGAACCCTTGGTTTTAGATGGTTACGTTTATAAACTAGAAAAAAGAAGTTCTAAATGGACTGTAACTGCATTCCATAGAAGTAATTCTAGAACCTAAACTTTTACAGGTATACAAAGGATAAAGGAGGAAACATCACTGGAAGGAAGTGAGATCACTAGAACTTAAAAGACAGCAACTAGCAGACACAGGGGGCATTATGAAATCCTGAGGTGAAAAAGTCCATTGGCATACTAGAGCTGAACCTATCATTTGATTCAGAAACGTCCTCCTCCATAAACCCTACGACCTCCTTTACATCACCTCACCCCATCTCTGCTCCAGCAGCTCCAAACTCTCGCAACTCTTAAGATTGGCCTAAAAAGGGAATAAAGAAAATATCACAAATGATGGCAAGACCAAGAGTTACGATAAAATAAGAATAAGTACTCCATCAGATTAGAAACACAGGAACACTGCAAACATAAGGAAACATGTGAATCTGAAACACATGGAGGGCTTTTAAAAATTAACTGAACTGTACGGAAAGAGATGGATTGACATTGGTATTTTTAGAAGCTCTCCAAGGTCAGAAATAGGAACAAAACATGGAACTCAACTAACCCATAACCCAAAAAGTAAAGGAAAAAGGAAGCAAAAGAAACCAAAACACACAAATCTTGAGAGTACATAGTTCCACAAGAAGTATACAGTAGGCATTATACAAAGTCAAATATATGGTGCTACAGTGAAAATTCATTAGTAAAAGGACAGTACAATCAATTAGACATTGGTTGTAAATATTACTGCTATTACATTTACATCTATATAGCTGCACCACTGTATTCACTGTATTCTTATACTCCAACAACTTGGGAAAAATAAGGGGTAATCTCAGGTAATATTTAAGCAGCTGAGGGTGGGGGAACTAAATGCTAAGAGTAGGGCTGTGACTCACACAAGAAGCTGCTGTAGTCCAGAAATAATTATATACTCCCTCAAAAGGCTGCTTCTTCTCAGAAAAAAATCCTAGGAAAGGAGTAACTGTAAAACACACCCAAAGTTTCAACTAAGTGAAAGAGAACTTGCCTCCTCAAATCATTCCCAAAAATCTCCCCTGGCAGGCCCAGACAACCATCACAGCCCTAGGGACAACGTGGCTCCTGAAGAACAACTTAGGAGTGGGGAGGAGGGAACGAGCACAAGAAAGCTAAGCAGTAAGAATAAAATTATACTACCAATGGCTTACACTCACTGAGCACTGTTATGCGATGGGCTCTTCGATAAGTACTTTCTAGGCATATTATTTAACCTTCATGAGCTAATGTAAATTACCATTATCTACATTTTAAAAATGAGAAACTTTCAAGTCCAGCAATGAGTGAAAGTGCTTCACTGATCTAACTGGAAACACTTTCCTGTACTGAAGTTGAACTAGTACCTATTACATACATAGCTGTCGCCAGTCAGAGGTTAAGAGCTGAACATTATTGCCAATGACCATGAATCGTTAGAATTAAATCCAAAGGATGAAATCAGGACTATCCTTAGAATGTTGCCTTAGCCAAGACTCATCTGTAACACTTCTCCCTCAAAATCACAGTGATCACATTTTCCCCAAACTAAGGACTCCAATAAAGGGAACTAAAATAATTCTCGGTATGAAATACAAAATACAGCCCAGGAAAGTTGAAATACCAAAAAGGAGATCCGGGCAGCGCCTGTAGCTCAGTGAGTAGGGCGCCGGCCCCATATGTCGGAGGTGGCAGATTCAAACCCAGCCCCAGACAAAAACTGAAAAATAAATAAAATAAATAAGACCTTAGGAAAAAAAAAAAAGGAGATCCATAACCAAACAAGTGAACAATAAAACGCTAAATTGGAACTGTTTCAGAAAATGTAGCATGAATGGCCACATTCTCCTACTGCACACCTTCTCCAACATTTATTTCACAAAGAAAACCCTTGTCCTCGGCTCGGTGCCTGTGGCTCAACAGGCTAAGGTGCCAGCCACGTACACCTGAGTTGGCGGGTTCGAATCCAGCCTGGGCCCGCCAAACAACAATGACGCTGCAACAAAAAATGGCCAGGCGTTGTGGCGGGCACCTGTAGTCCCAGGCACTCTATCCAGGGTGACAGCTTGAGGCTCTGTCTCAAAAAAAAAAAAAAATGCAGTAATGTTTCAGGATATAAAATCAATGTCCACAAGTCAGTAGCCTTTGTATACACCAATAGCAGTCAAGATGAGAGGCTAATTTAGGACACAATTCCCTTTACCATAGCTTCAAAGAAAATGAAATACCTAGGAACATACCTAACAAAGGAGGTGAAGGACCTCTATGAAGAAAATTATGAAACCCTAAGAAAAGAAATAGCAGAGGATATTAACAAATGGAAGAACATACCATGCTCATGGCTGGGAATAATCAACATTGTTAAAATGTCTATACTTCCGGGTGGTGGGGGGGAAATAATGTAATGAAGAATAATAAAATACATGTATTTTAAAAAAAATAAAAATAAAAAGGTAGAATACAAAAAAAAAAAAAAATGTCTATACTTCCCAAAGCAATCTACCTATTCAATGCCATCTCTACTAAGATACTAACATTGTACTTTCAAGATTTGAAAAAAATGATGCTGCATTTTGTGTGGAACCAGAAAAAAACCCATATAGCTAAGGCAGTTCTTAGTAATAAAAACAAAGCTGGGGGCATCACCATTCCAGACTTTAGGCTGTACTACAAAGCCATAGTGGTTAAGACAGCATGGTACTGGCATAAAGACATATACATTTGGAATCTAATAGAAAGCCAGGAAATGAAATTAACATCTTACAACCACCTAATCTTTGATAAACCAAACAAGAACATACCTTGGGGGAAAGACTCCCTATTCAATAAATGGTGCTGGGAGAACTGGATATCCACATGTAAAAGACTGAAACTGGACCCGCACCTTTCTTCACTCACAAAAATTGATTCAAGATGGATAAATAAAGGACTTAAATTTAAGGCATGAAACAATAAAAATCCTCAAAGAAAGCATAGGAAAAACACTGAAAGATATTGGCCTAGGGAAAGACTTCATGAAGAAGACTGCCATGGCAATTGCAATGACAACAAAAATAAACAAATGAGACTTAACTAAACTGAAAAGCTTCTGTACAGCAAAGGAGACAACAACCAAAGCAAATAGACAACTTACACAATGGGAAAGGATATTTACATATTTTGAATCAGACAAAAGCTTGATAACTAGGATCTATAGAGAACTCACATTAATCCACATGAAAAAAGCCAACAATCCCATATAGCAATGGGCAAGAGACATGAATAGAACCTTCTCTAAAGAAGACAGACGAATGGCTAACAAACATTTAAAAAATGCTCATTGTCCCTAATTATTAGAGAAATGCAAATCAAAACCACCCTGAGACACCATCTAACCCCAGCAAGAATGGCCCACATCACAAAATCTCAAAACTGCAGATGCTGCTATGGATATGGAGCGAAGGGAACACTTTTACACTGCTGGTGGGATTGCAAACTAATGCAACTTTTTGGGAAGGAAGTATGGAGAACCTTCAAAGAACTCAAGCTGGACCTCCCCTTTGATCCTGCAATCCCATTACTATGCATCTACCCAGAAGAAGAAAATCCTTTTATCATAAGGACACTTGTACTAGACTGTTTATTGCAGCTCAATTTAGAATCGCCAAAATGTGGAAACAGCCTAAATGCCCACCAACCCAGGAACGGATCAACAAGCTGTGGTATATGTACACCATGGAATACTATTCAGCCATTAAAAAAAATGGAGACTTGGTTCGACGCCTATGGCTCTAGTGGCTAAGGCGCCAGCCACATACACCTGAGCTGGCGGGTTCAAATCCAGCCTGGGCCCGCCAAACAACAATGATGGCTGCAACAAAAAATAGCCGAGCATTGTGGCAGGCGCCTGTAGTCGCAGCCACTTGGGAGGCAGAGGCAAGAGAATTGCTTGAGCCCAGGAGTTGGAGGTTGCTATGAGGTGTGATGCCATGGCACTCTACCCAGGGCAACAGCTTGAGGTTCTGTCTCAAAAAAAAAAAGGACCGGATACATGTAGAGTGTCTCTTTGCATGTCCACATTGATGTAAGAGCAAACATCTTCCAACAGGGAACATCCGCGCAGAGAACGTGCCATTTCTGACACTGTGCTGTCAAGGAGACAGAAACAAAAAAAAAGACTCTACAGCCTTTGTATTAACCTGGATGGAAGTGGAACCCATTATTCTTAGTAAAGCATCACAAGAATGGAGAAGCATGAATCCCATGTACTCAATTTTGATATGAGGACAATTAATGACAATTAAGGTCACGTTGGGGGTGGGGGAAGGGGAGAGCAGAGTGAGAAAGAAGGAGGGGGTGGGGAAAGGAGGAGCAGAGAGAGGGAAGGAGCGAGGGGGTGGGGTCTTGGTGTGTGCCACACCTTTTGGGGGCAAAACACGATTGTAAGAGGGACTTTACCTAACAAATGTAATCAGTGTAACCTGGTTTCTTATACCTTCAATGAATCCCCAACAATAAATTAAAAAAAAAAAAACCCAGAGATATAAACACACACCTTAGCCGAGGCCTACACAGGGTCAGGCTCACCATATCCCTATCTTCCACTTTCACATCTTGTCCCATCGGAAGGTCTTCAGGGACAGTAACACACACACCTGCCATCTGCTATGCTAGCAAAGCCTTCTTCTGGATACTTCCTGAAGGGCCTGCTTGAGGCTGTTTATAGTCAACATTTTTCTATAAGTAGAGGAGTACACTTTAAAATAATGATTAAAAGTATAGTGTAATAAATGAACCCATAATGTACTTGTTTATTATCATTATCCAGTGTTATGTACTGTACATCATTGTATGTGCTGTACTTTCATAAGACTAGCACAACAGTAGGTTTGTTTATGCCAGCATTACCGCTAACACACAAGTAAAGGAAAGAGAGATGACAGACAGATAGTTCGAGGTAGATAGATGTATTCCAGAAATTTGATCTTACACAATTGTGGAAGCTGCTTAAGCAGTCTCTGTAAAATTGTTGTCTTCATGTCTGGTGCTGGGAGTCTTGAGTCCCTCGGGGTAAGAAGGGAAGGTGGGTGTAAAGTGGAAAACAAAAACAAGCTAGAACCCACAAACATGAGCCCAAACTCACATAAGTGGACTGAACCCGGAGTCAGTTCTTATCTCAATATTGGTGGTGTGGATGGCCTGCAGAAACCAGGGCCCTTCGTTATTGGAACCAAACACACCTGGCTCAGAGTCCGAGCGGTGGAAGGAGGCGGCAGGTGGGCTGCAGCCACTGCAGGCGCAGCCACTGCCTCCCTCCAACCATGTGGCTGACAGGTAAGTGAAAACTTGTGTGAGCTGTGATATGGCTGCTCTTCACTCCTGCCCAGAAAACTTTCTGTCTCCAGACTCATCCTAAGTGGAAATCTGTAGGAAAGAAATTCTAGGAAATAAGAGTTCAGCCTAGCCAAATTCACACATGACAAAGCTACCACTTTGAATTAGAGAATGCAGCTTAGACCTGAAATCAAAAAGAGGCTCTTGCTTCAAGGTCAGGCCTGCGGTAGCTGATGGGACCCAAAGAACAACAGAAAGGGGAGTATGGCGTCCTTATGTTCTGGTGGACGGCCGGGTGGGCAGCCCCACAGATAAGGGATTCAGTGGCTTTACCAATGTGTAGCAGCACCACAGACAGGACCATAACAAAATTAATGAAGTTTCGGCTCAGCGCCTGTAGCTTAGTGGTTACAATGCCAGCCACGTGCACCAAGAGTTGCAGGGTTGTACCCGGCCCAGGCCAGCTAAACAACAATAACAACTGCAACAACAACAACAAAAATAGCCAGGCATTGTGGTGGGCACCTGTAGTCCCAGCTGCTTGGGAGGCTGAGGCAAGAGAATCACTTGAGCCCAGGAGTTTGAGGTTGCTGTGAGCTGTCAAAGCACAGTACTCTACTGAGGGCCACATAGTGAGACTCTGTCTAAAAAAAAAAAATTAAAGAAGTTTAAGTATCAGAGTTGTTACTTACAAGCATCCTTCCAAGGCCTTGGAGGGTATGGGGAGGATGTCATCTTGGTAGCCAAAATGTTTGTATTTCTAAAAGTGTTAAGTTTCACACACCACCCAACCTGGGTCTCCTCCTCCATCTGTGCTGTACTTAACCTGGTCCAGTGGGCGTCTGATTGTCACCAGTCTCCCTATAAGAGATAGTCCAGATTGTCACTGATCTCCCTATAAGATACATTCTTTCTTCTCTTATGGGAAAAAGCAAGTGAAGGGTGAAGAGGTGGCAGAAATTTTCTCCCCAAAACTTCCCCTAGGGGACAGCCATATTGCCTGGAGTTTCTTTCTTTAAGGGCTAATAATGGAACACAGGGAAAGGAGAGAAATTGCCACAATCTATGAAGAAAACAGTCAGCTGCTCACATAACTCACTTCCTCTTCTCAGACCGAGACATTTGTTGTCCTCTCTCGTGGCCTGTGACAGATTTCTAATAGAATATGAGAGGGAGATATAGGCATGTTTCCAGGTTGGCAGATAAGACCCACTCCCATGGAGGCCAGGCGTGGTGGCTCAGCCTGGAATCCTAGCACTCTGGGAGGCCAAGGCAGGTGGATCACCTGAGCCAGAGTGAGACCCTATCTCTAAAAAAAAAAAGTAGCCAGACATTGTGGCAGGTTCCTGTAGTCCCAGCTATTTGGGAGGCTGCCTTGGGAGGCTGAGGCAAGAAAGAATCACTTGAACCCAAGAGACTGAGGCTGCTGTGGGCTGTAACGCCACAGCAATCTACCAAGGGTGTCAAAGTGAGACTCTGTCTCAAAAGAAAAAAAAGAAAGAAAGAAAGAAAGAACCATCCCTGTATTATTACCTATGTGCTATCCCCTTCTGGCTGACAAGAAAAATAAAAGCCATCACACCACCACCATCACCACCCAGGGGAAGTTGAGAGCCTGTGTTAGAAACACCAGAGCCACAGATGGCTTCTTCCAACCAGAAACCATATCAGAATGTCGTGTAAGCAAAAAATAAAGTCTTATTTGGTAAAGCCACTGAAATTCCGTGTTTTCTTTGTGGCCACAGCAAGGGTCCATTAAAAAATACCTATATAATACAGGAAATATAGGAAAATACCTATATAATATAGTATGGAAAATTAACCATTTTTAAATCAGAAGTAGGGGTCGTACAAAGAATGTGGTAAAGGAACTTAAAGAGGGAAGTTTTGTTTTGTCATCAAAGAAAACTCCACAGAGTAAATGGATTATGCACTAAACCTTAAAAATTAATTGGGGTTTTAATAGGAAAATATTCGGGGAGGTAGTTTCACATGGTAAGAAAAGTAACAGCCAAAAACAAGATGTGGAAAGGATAGCAGTGGATTGGTTGGAGCATTATGGGTAAAAAGAATAATGGGAGATTAAACTGAAGTGGCATGTTGAGTTCAGTTCCGGAAGATTTTAAATAGCAGGCTAGAAAACTTGGCTTCTATCTTTCCATTGCCAATGGTGAGTCATTGAAGGTTTTTGAGCAGAGAACTGATAAAATCCAAGTGGAATTTTAGGAAGATGGTGCTGACAGCAATTGCAGGATCACCTGGAAAGCAGAGAAGGGCTATAATTTATAGCCACAATCCAAGAATAAAGTTAACAAGTCTCTAAACATGTACAGTGTTGCAAGATAATTCTCCATGGTCTCTCACATTAATTTTCTTATCTTTTCTTTTCTTTTTTTTTTTTTAAGACAGTGTCACTCTGCTGCCCAGGCTGGCATGCAGTAGCCTCATCACAGCTCACAGCAACCTCAAACTCCTGGAGCTCAAGAGATCTCTTGCCCCAGCCTCCTAGGTAGTTGGAACTACAGGTTCATGCCACCAAGCCCAGCTAACTTTTGTTTCTATTTTTAGTAGAGGTGGGGCCTCACTCTTGCTTGGGCTGGTCTTCAACTCCTGCCCTAAAGCAATCCTCCCACATCAGCCTCCTGTTGTACTAGGATTACAGGCATAAGCCACTGCCTCTGACCTTAGTTTTCAAGACAATGTGAAAATGTGTAATACACTCCAAAGCAAGGACATATATATTCATTATTATTTCTATTACTATTAACATTATTAAATGAACAGGAAGGGAATGAAGTTCCAATAAGCCAATGTTTGTTGCTTAATCAAGCAACCCACAAAAAAGTTGATGGTGGAAAACAAAAGATTAAACTAGTGACTAACGTGAGTTTTAGGAGTGATCTGTAATTGTCAATTTTTTTGACCATGTCAGAATCAATGAGAAACATTTTATGAAGGGTTGGAGAGAGCCACAGAAAGAGATAGGCTGGGAATTGTTGAAAAGACGATTCTTTCGTAAATAATGGTAAGTATAATTTTAGTGATCACAAATTTTTCTTTGTTTGCTTGAGACAGAGTCTCACTATGTTGCCCTCAGTAGAGTGCTGTGGCATCATAGCTCAAACTCATGGACTCAAAGCGATTCTCTAGTCTTAGACTCCCAAGTAGCTAGGATTACAGGCACCCGCCTCAACACCCAGCTATTTTTATAGACGAGGTCTCGCTCTTTCTGAGGATGGTCTCAAACTCCTGAGCTCAAGGAATCGGCCTATGTCCGTCTCCCAAAGTGCTAGGATTACAGGCACGACCGCGCCTGGTCTCACAAAATTTTATTTAAAATGCATTTATATCTCCTAACTTCATTCATCCTCCGCTCATCATTTTTTGTATCCACAAGTTATATTAGCATTGCAAAATAATAGCCAATTGCACTCAGCCAGAGTTGAAGCTAGAGCTAGCATAGCACATTAATTGAGGCTTCAGCCTTTTTTAATAGGATTTTCAATTTCTACAAAAGATAAATTGGAGGGAGAGAGCCCCTTTCTCTTGTATGTTCTTTTTTATTTAGATACAAACAATAGAAGAGGCACAAAACTGGGAAGATGCATTTCTACCCTCATAAATTTTAAATGCATTACACTGAAATATTTATGCTTGCTGCATTACAAATACAAGGAATTATATGAATGCTAAACTCATAGCATTATTAATTTATTGGTCATCTATGGCCCTTTATCTCCAAGAATCACATAGAATCTTTATACAACAAACAACTTTTTTTTTTTGAGATAGAGTCTTACTCTGGTACCTCAGGCTAGAATGCCATGGTGTCAGCCTAGCTCACAGCAACCTCAAACTCTTAGGTTCAAGAGATCCTCCTGCCTCAGCCTCTTGAATAGCTAAAACTATAGGTTCCTGCCACAACACCAAGCTAATTTTTCTATTTTTAGTTTAGAGAGGGTCTTTCTCTTGCTCAGGTTGATCCTGGACTCAAAGGATCTGCCTGCCTCAGTTTCCCAGAGTGCAAGGATTACAGATGGGAACCACCACACCCAGCCTCAAACAACTTTTTTTTTTTTTGAGACAGAGTCTTACCGTAGCACTCTACCGCGGATGACAGAGTATCACAGCTCACTGCAACCTCCAGTTCAGGCTTAAGCAAGTCTCTTGCCTCAGCTTCCCAAGTAGCTGGGACTACAGGTGCCCACCACAACGCCTGGCTATTTTTTGTTGCATCAGCCACTGCTGTTTTAGCTGGCTGGGGCTTGGTTCAAACCTGCCACCCTCGGTATATGGGGCCAGCGCCCCACCCACTGAGCCACAGGCACTGCCCTCAAACAACTTTTTTTAAAATACCAAGACAAAATAATGAAGTCAGCAGGAATAAAAACATGCTCAATAAAGGATAAAGATATGACATCAAAATAGATAAAAGAGAGTTTAGTTCAGTACAAAAACACATATTGAGGCCCTGATTGTGTAGTGGGTATTTATATTAGTTGCTAGAAATACAAAGATAAAATAGACACAGCCCCCTACCCTTGAGGAAATTCATCCAATGGGGGAAAAGATACCTAAAAAAAAAAACAAACTGAAGCAGTTATAAAAAGTCTATATGGTCAATGAAAGAATGAACTTGGGAAAATATACCAACTGGCACAGAAAGAATTATGTGAAATGTTCTCCATTTTTGCCTGGACTCTGAGAGAGAGAAAAATTCATGATAATTAAAAATCTCAAACTGGTATCTTGGATTTAGAGTTGGTTAGTTTAAAAACTTAAACTTGAGACTTTGAATTTAGGATTGGTTCAATATTTGGGGACAAGAAAACCCCAAGTTGAGAAATTAAAATTAAATACTCCCATGACTCAAACTGCAGAGCTGCAAAGAGTGACCTACTGAGAGTGGGGGAAGTGGCAGGGAGAGAAAGAGAAAGAGAGAGAGCCTGCTTTCAATGAAGATGAGCTACCAATCAAAAATATAAATACACGAGTAAGAAATCAATCATGAGTTCAAGTCAATAGACACAATAAGCTATATAAGTAGACCACTTGCTCTCCAAGTTTCTCCACTGCTGGCATAAGCAAGCTACATTAAGATGGCAAAGCTCTATCAATAGTTTAGGCACATACTTTGATTATATTGTACTGCTTCTTGTTCAAGAGATAATAAACTTAACTTTTGAGCTGAAATAGAACATTTCATATTTAATGATCTAATATATACAAACCCATAACCAAAATATATAATTATTTGTGTCTTAAATTATAGATAAATGATATCAGCCTCTACATACATCGAAACTTATTTTTTAATTCAATAAATGTTTTAAAATTGTATTTGTGTTTATAAACCTCTTTTAATCGTTCTAGATTTATTAGATAGTTTTCTATTTTTTAAACAAACTTTAGTGTATTTGTTATTCTTATTCCTAGGACAGTTACTTTCTACTTGTTTTCTGTTACAAATGGTGCTGCATTTAATATCTTCGTTCATGTCTCCAGTGGACATATGTGAGAGTTTCTGCAGGATAGGAACCTCTGTTCACAAAATATATAGAAACATTATTGACTTTTCCTTTTCCTCAGGGAAAGAAAGACAGGGAATTGCATTAAAGTATGAAGCTTTGCTGTATATGTAATATCTTTTTTTTAACAAAAGGGAGAAAAAAACTAAAAGAATGCTTTGAAGATTTCAAATGAACATTGTAAAATGTTAACATCAATTTACTATTAGTAGTGAGTATCTATGTCTGCTGTATTATTATAGGTTTTTCAGAAAGTTTCAAATATTTAACAATTTGAAATATTCCTTACGAGAAAGTAAAAAATCTTTTTAAAGGAAATTAACTAGAGCCAGGTGTTTTCTTGCTGATCTTGACTCCAAATTCCACTGTTACTCAGCCCCTTATCATGACTTTTCTAGAAATTTCTCTCCTTTTTTCCAATGGCTCCTCCATACCAAGCTTCCTTTCTTTGGCTCCAAGACTCACAAGGAACTTTCAGTTTGTCTCTGGATACACAAAGGATTCACCTACATTTCAAAAGAAATTCTAACTGAGCTTTCCTTGGAAAACAAACAGCTGCCTGAGGTATTTTCTCTGTTGGGGTAAGGGGTAAGAAGGATTATTACTTATGGTTTTTATTTCTGGCTAAATGAGAGTAATGGCAGTTGAGATTGAAAGAAGGAGATGATAGGGTTGAATCAAAAAGTATGAGGTAGTATAGACCTGGTGTATTGGCTAATCAGATGTAGCAGGTAAAAGAGATTATCTTAAAACTTGCAGGTTTCTGGCTTTGGTATCTTGGTACATGGCGATGTCATTCATTTAAATGGGGAATGTAGAAAGAGACGCAGTCATTAAGTTGAATTTTAGATGTGCTGACACTGTGGCATCCATAAAACACAGAGTGAAAATGTCCTATAGGCAGAATATAGTATATATGGGTTCAGAACCAAGATAAGAGGTCTATTCTGGAGAAATATTTATCACTCATTCTCACATACATTGAAAGTTGAAGCTATGCACTGAACATGACACAGACATGAAGAAAGTAGCGAACCTTAATTTTGAGGGGTGATGGATTGTCAGATCCTCTATGGTCCTGATCTCAATCGCAGCAGAAAGGAACCAGGCGAGACGTGGTTTAGAAGTACAAGCTTGCAGGAGGTGAGCTAACCTTGATTGCAGGGTAGCCCCGAGCAACCTCCGCAGTAGCCTTTTATTGAGACAGCACAAGACAGGTGAGGGGAGTATTAGACAATGACTACGTGCCCAAGGCTCGCCATGGGCTGGGTTCTCTCTCGGCAAGGAGCACTTGTGGACAAATTGGCCGAGGGCCCGCCCCCCAGCTGCAAATCATCTTGCTCAGCGGTGGTGTGGCTCTTGGCGGCCTCTACAATGGATCCCACTGGAAATCTTATAAAAGCTGTAGATGCTTTACCCTTTGTCTCTCCACCACCCCCAAATTACCCTATATACACATAAAATTCTGTCCACAACAAAACCCTTGCCTATGGCATTGCTAATGCTCCAGGTTTCTGTGTAACTCAGAGGATATTCAAGAAAGTATCCCCCAAGCCCTTATTCTACCTGCAGCATAACTGCTCAGGATTCATAGGTACTAACCCACATGCCAAGGACTCAGGGAATTGGAAGAATGCTGTGCTTTCTCTACCTCCCATCCCCTCCCTGTGTAAACCTATCAATGGGATTCCCACCTCTTAAATAAAAGTGTAATTATTGATCCTGGACAATGTCATTACTATGATATCAGGTTCTCCACTGGAAGACCTGGGGTCTGAACTGGAGAATAAACCCTATGCCTATGCTTCAGAGTGCTATGAACCTGCATGACTCACCAACTCTGATTCTTAATTTGCTATGTGAAATCTGAAACAGCCATTACCATGGTAACTTATGAATGATACCTATAAAGTAGCCAGTGAAGGTTAAGTTTCAGGGTTCAGAGGCATGGCCTATAGCTACCATAGGCTTTATTTATTTATTTGTTTGTTTGTTTGTTTGTTTGTTTGTTTATGCCAGTCTTATTCTGTAACCCTGGATAGAATGCCCAGGCAGCATAGCCCACAGCAACCTCAAACTCTTGGAGTTAAGCAATCCTCTTGCTTCAGCCTTCCAATTAGCTAGGACTACAATGTACCCACCACTACCCCTGACTAGTTTTTCTATTTTTAGTAGAGACAGGGTCTCCCTCTTGCTCAAGCAGGTCTCAAACCCGTCAGCTCAAGCAATCCACTTGCCTCAGCCTTCCAGAGTGCTAGGATTACCAGTGTGAGCCTACCATAGCCTTTGGCTTCATTGAAAAGGCGGGTGGGGGGGGGAGTGAATAATAAAAAGTTACCAAAAGGAAGCAGGACACACAAACATGATCAAATTAACCCCTCAGTTAAACCCCGCAGTTCATTTTTGTCTTTAAGTATAACCAAAACAGTCATTCACCCTATGACAGCAAAATAAATCAGTTTTCAAGGTTCTCATTCCAAAATCATAGTGTAGAGACAGCTTCTCTTCCTTTCCCCAGGACGGGGGGTAGGGAGGGAAACATATAGCATTGAGATCACCAGCAACCACCCAGAGTTCAGGTACGAGAAAGAGCTGGTTCCCAGAGTCACAGAGAAATGGGAAAACTCTGCACAGACAGTAGGAAGAAGATCCAGACTCCCATATCCATGACACCCTTCCCTTCAGGAAACTGAAGTTCAGTAAGGTGAGGCAACCTGCCCAATGCAGGGACAGAGCTGTGAGTTTAGACTCCTCCTCTGTATCCTGTGCTCTCACTGTTCTCTCCTCAATAGTCTTAGGCTGACATTCCCCAGAAAGAAAATGTTATTTTTCTTCAAGATCCCCACTACAGAATACACTTACTTTCTATAGCATTAACTTAAAACTCTTCTGCACAAATACAAACACCTCCTGTCAATGTCAAAGACCTCCCAAGCTTCAGCAACAAAGGTGGCCAACTCTGCTACCCCAACCCAATTTCAGACACTCAGTGGGTCCTTACCCAGTGACTTAAAAATTAGGAACTGACTCCCTGCCCATTTAACACTTGCATCCTCACTCTTTATTCTCTGCTGCCACCACGTACTGCAGGTGGATGGGAAAACATGTGTGGTGAGAGAAATGAGCTCTATGAAATGTCTTCCAGGTCTGTGAATTTTCTCCTTCCTCTGCCTCACTACCTTCATTCTATGCTTTCTTCTTATTTGTCAGCTGCCAAACATCAGCCAGATTTTATGCAATCATCACCAATCTCCTCACCTCCCCTACATCCACATTCACTAGGAAAAAAAAGCAATCATCATCACCTCCTCAGCTCACTGAAGCCTACCTGTCTGATGTCCTTCTCTTAGCAAATCACTTCATTGCTGGCTATATAGCATGATAATTTGTATAGTCTGAAACATGATAGGCAATAATAAATTGACTAGATACTCTTCACAGATAATTACATAATAAAAGATGGGTTTATGCCTTATCCCAAATGAAACACAAATTGGCAAAAATAAAAAATAGTTGGAGTAGGTAAAGGACATGCAGATGGAGACTTGGGGGCTCGATCATACCAGCTTTCAAATCCTATCACATGGGCTGTGACCTAGTCCCTCCATGGATGATGTTAAATTGATGTTTTCCCATCAGTAAAAGGAGAAGACTGCAATAAATGCCTCCTAACATCTTTGTAGGAAAAGAAGTCTTCACCTACACAAGTGTTCAAAGACTGCATTTACGAGGCTGTCACCTGACAGCAGGGAGACAGTGAGGACCTATGAAATGGAGGTGGCACTTCCTCTGGTGGTCACCCAGAGAGGAGATGGTAAGCCTCAGAAGAGCAACTCATGCATCAGTCTCTTGGATTGAGTGTCAGGGAACTTAAGTATCTATTGAGGGTATCCTCACCTAATGGATGAAAAGATGATCTTCCTGAATCGCAGGGCAAGCTGGAAACCCAACAGGATGGCACAGACGTAGTGATCAGACACAATGTTCCCACTGTTTTATTCCACTTAAATGAAGGTCAAGAAAAGGTTCAATTAATACACAGTGATAATGGTCAGAGTCCTGTTGCTCTTCAGGCCAGGTATTTCAGGGAAGACCACAGAGGTGCCTCCTAGGTGCTGGAAACGTTCTCCATCTTGACCTTGTTGGGGTTTCACAGGTATTTATGTATGTGTAAACATTCACCCAGCTATATACTTAAAATTTTGGTTCTTACTGAATATCACATCTCAATTCAAATAAAAATGTTTTAATTAGGATGTCAATAAATTGAAGATGATTAAACTATATCTGAAAAGTTAAGTTTTCTAGATGTATGGACACCTTTATGTTTAGTTTTCACTTGTAAGCACTAAGACTAGAGAAAAGGCACCACAGCACCTCTATGGGACAGTTGTAGCTCTCTGTTAGAACCTCAGAAATCGAAAAGGTGCAAAAGCTAGATTCCCCTCCTCATAGAACCTTCTCCCTCTGTTGACTACTGAGAAGAATCTGGGTTTGATTTTGTTCATGGTAACAGTGGTTTTCATTACCATTAACTATTGGATGTGATGTGTGATCCAAGATCCTGACCACAGGCTGAGAACCTAGTTGTCTGTAGCACTGCTGAGCAGAGAGGCTGAACATGGAGACGATTCGAGCACACAAGCCTGAGATCAAGCCACATGTAGAAATGTTCTCTACTAGTCAACCAAAAAGAGAGCAGAATTTGTCCAGCTAGCAATGTGACTTGTGTTCAACACAGCATCTAGGTCTGCAGAAACTATATGTTGGACATGGGAAAACATTCATGTAAAGAGATCATCTGCATTCCCATTCTGGGCAAGACACATAACGTAGGCAAATGAAGCATTCTACTTGCCATCGCTTTTAACCACTTGCCTTAATAGGTATTTTAAATTTCATTCTGTTTCAAATAAATCTCTAGTGTCAGCTCCATTTCCTCCATTTTTAGGCACTTCTAGTGCATGTTTCAGACCTAAAATAGCCTGTAAAATAGTAAAACTTGCAGTTAATGAGCCTGTGTGCCTTTGCCTTTGTAAGCTTTTGGATCTCCCTGAAGTATCAGGATTCTTTGGTGCAAGTATTAGGAGCTCCTGAATCAAACAACTCTGCTCAGATGGGCAGGGTCAAGTACAGCCCCCAAAATAAACATGTAGATGGGTGAAGATGGAAGGCAGTTCCCCCTAGAGTTTGGGGGTCCTATTCCCAGAAGGTTGAGTGCTGAGCTGAAAAAGTCATAGATGTCACCCCAGTAATGATGATGGAATGGTTTTGGCATGTTCAGACAAACAGACTCTCCTGTTGTTTTCTTTGGCACCACATGCCCTCCCCTGACCTCTGTTCCAGGGTGCCCATGCACTGTTTGCCAACGAAACCAGGAGCCAACAAGTGGCTGAGTAAGGCGGGATTGGGGGGAGGAAATAAAAAGGAACTAGTTGAAAGAAGCATCACTCGAATACCCCAGTTGCCATTCCCAAAACTGACTGACCCACTGTTCCATAAAACAGAACTCATATTCTTCACAAATGTGATATTTTAACCTTCTGATATTCACTCAAATTTATTCTAGTCTTAGGGGAAATTGGTAAATATCTATCAAGCTTCAAGTATCTTTTCCTGGATTTTTCTTAACAATTTAGGTGATGAAAATATCACCACCTTCATATGACCTCCTCCTGGCCCTTTTCTCCCAGTTCTGGGGGACAGAGAGTCAGCAGTCCCCTGAAAGCATCTGGCTTCAGTATGGTGGGCAGAGGGATTCCTGATAAGCTGTGGATTCAGTATGGTGGGCAGAGGGACTTGTGATAGGCTGTGGATTCAGGATGGTGGGCAGAGGGACTTGTGATAGGCTGTGGATTCAGGATGGTGGGCAGAGGGACTTGTGATAGGCTGTGGATTCAGTACAGTGGACAGAGGGACTTGTGATAGGCTGTGGATTCAGTACGGTGGACAGAGGGACTTGTGATAGGCTGTGGATTCAGTACAGTAGGCAGAGGGACTTGTGATAGGCTGTGGATTCAGTAAAGTAGGCAGAGGGACTTGTGATAGGCTGTGGATTCAGTAAAGTAGGCAGAGGGACTTGTGATAGGCTGTGGATTCAGCAAAGTAGGCAGAGGGATTTGTGATAGGCTGGCTCACCTGGGGAGAGAGCTGGTAAGGTCACACAGAACCACCCCCCCCATGGTGGGGGACACTTTCAAACAGACCAGGCTTTAGAGAGACAGACTCTATACCATGTGTCTAAAAGAACTGTTTAACTATTTCTATTCAAGTAGAATATCAGTTTCTCAAAATTTTATATGATAAGCCAGAAAACCTGAAGTAGCACCATTTTGTTTTTGTCTTATTATGAACTAGGTAAAGAAGATATATGAGCAAGGAAATGGTATACGAAACGACAAAATTTTGTCTAACACATTAGAGAATCTGTCATTTCTTAAACTCACTTAAGTAATTAGTGTTGCCTCTTCCCATCAGAAATTAGCCCTAAGACTATTTGGAGAACAGACCAAAAAAGTCAATGTCTTTGGCTGGATAGCTAACAAAAAATAAAGAATATATAGGCAGCAACAGCACAACAAACAGAGATCACATTGTGTGTTTCAGGTTCATTGCAGATTCCAAGCTGAGCATCCTTCAAGATTAATGAAACATAACGGACCCAAAGTCAGTTAGTGCTCACATTATTGCTCTGCAGTAGACCAGATTCATCCCAACACCATAAATGAAAAAAGAATGAAGGTTATTGTTTTTTCACTGTTTTATGCATCTGAGGCACAGTCTTAGTCTGCCCCAGGCTGGGGGTAGGGGTGTGCAGGAAGGCTGAGACTAAAGATGGGTTTCCATAGACCTAATTGCATTCACTAAGCACTTAGAGCATAGGTAACTTGGGCAGTGAGTGGTGAAGAGGACTTTAGACCTGCTAGGGCAATCGGAGGCCACAGTAACCTCAAGTTCTAACAGAATAAGAAATGGCTGCTTTTTATAATTTACCAAAATACCATCTTACAGAGATGCTAATATATTAGTGGCCTCTAATGGTCCTGCAAATGGACGGTGAACCAGGAACAACCCTTCTTGGGGTGTGCTAACCAGATTTTCGAATACATGGGGACACTGTGCCTTGGCCACTCACACACCAATTAGCAGCCCAGAGGTCTGTCCAGGCAGCCCTGAGTGGGATAACACGGCTTCCCAGACAGCATGTAGTGGGAGTGGCATTATTTCCGGTCATTGCCAGAGATCCAAACAATGGAACAGAAATAGTGGGCAGTGATAACTGAAAACATGCTAGAGGACATTTTGCCATAGAAAGAGCCAAGTGGCCCTTGAGTGGCCCACTCAGACTAAGCTCTGCAGTCGGGTGGGTTTGCATGGGCTCAGCTGATGGAACAGCGAAGGTGGGGGGAACAGCTGCATCGCTGTGAGGCTCCAAGTAGAACCTTAGACCCCCTCAGGGCAGGCGCTGAAGGGGGCTTCTGGGTCAGTGCAGTGTGGGGAACTGTTCATCATCCAGGTCTGTCAACCTCGCTCCTGTTTATTAGATCCTCCAAAAGTGGGTAGGAAAGAAAAAGGGAAACTAATGAAGTAGTGATTTTGCAGTCATAGGTTACAGCGATATCTTCGGCTGGGGCAGAGGTGGAAACTCACTTGAAATGAGGTTCCCAGGGCAGTTTCTCTATTCGAGGCAAATAGTTTCCAAACCTGGCTGCTTGACCATCACTTGCCATACTTGTTTGAATGCAGATTCCTGGACTCCAGCCCCAAAGATTCTGATCCAACAGGTATGGGGGTATGCCCAGGAATCTGTATTTCTGTCAGGTATTCCTGGTGATCCCAGAGCAGGGGGCCCATGGACCCATGTGGGGGAATGACAGATCTAGCGCTCGGTCTCTGTGTATCATCATCAATCACTGAGAATTGGTTAAGCCCCAGATGAGGAGCCAGGGCAATATCCAGTGTGTTCCTAGGCTCCCATCTGATACACTCTATGTCCTGGGGACGTGTCTCTGAGCTCTGCCTCCTAGCCCCTCCAACCCATTCTTGTAGCGCACACAAACTGCACACCAGTTCAACTCAATGTTTATTAGACACCGATGACAGGCAAGGCACAGTACCAGGAGCTGTGGGATGCAGAGGTTAAAAGGCTAGGCTCCACCGTCGGAGGCTTACAGTCTAGTGGGGCGAGAGACACACTCACCAGTAATAAAGATACAAGGCAGAAGTGGGGCCCTGTAGTGGAGGTGAACACAGAGCGAGAGAAGGGAGCAGGGAAAGGCCATGTAGACCTCGGCCAATCGGATGCTTCCTGCAGAGAGCAGCATCTCAGCCTGGCCCTGGCAGGTGGGGAAGATTCACACAGTGGAACTAGAGAGAGAAGGACACTTCAGGTGAGGTATAGGGTGGGGAAGTGCAATGAGTGTTCACAGAACAGAGGTGTCTGCCTTGACTAAAACATGGGATGCCAAAAGAGTAACAGAAAGAGCTAAAGCAGGGGAAGGGATCTGAGGCCAGATGGTGGCGGAGATGTAACTTCATTCTATAGGCACTGGTGAGCCATTGAAACTTTCTGAGCCAGGGAGTGACCCGACCTCATTTCCTCAATTCTGTGAGCTGATACATATTGTAATACGTACTTAGCTTTATCCTTTTGGTTAACCTTACCTTATGAACTCACATCCTCTCTTGATCTCAAAGCAGAAACCAACCTGAGCCACATACACAGTTGACCTTTGAACAACCCAGATGTGCACTGTGAGCGTCCACTTACATGTGGATTTTTCTCAGCCAAACACAGTCTTTGTGGTGCAGAAGCCATGGATATGGAGGGCTGACTTTCATATGCCACATACACAGGTCCTGCAGGGCCAGCTGTGGGACTCGTATAGCTGGTTTGGGTGCCTCCAGGAGTCTTTCCTGGAACCAAACCCCTGTGCACACCTTGGGACAACTTTACTTGGGAGCAGTGCCCTCAACTAGGAAAACTCTTGAGCTCCCTTAACAGCTTTCTAGTACCTCAGCAGAAAAGGAAGGGAGGCTTTCCAGAACCATTTGCGAGAAAGGGGCAGGGCACAAGGAAGGCACTCAGTGAACTTCTGCATCTAAGCACAGCAAGGATAAGCTGAGACAGAAAACGGTGGAGAGATGCAAGTTATGTGATTAGCATCATCCAAACTAAACCATCTCCAGTGGGACTTGGGGTACAACCCGCCCTCCCTCCAACCCCCTGGGAGGGAGGACCCTGCAGGCTGACACACGGGCATCAGGAGATGGGGTTTCTAAGTGCTACACAAAGAAGGCTCTTGGCTACGGAGGATACCAGCATTCCGCCTAACTGCCCAATGAGGAAGGAGAATGGCGCCCACCCCCGCCTGGTCCACCCCAGCCCGAGAAGGGATGCGAGGCCACTGCCGTCCAGGTGGACACGGCGATGCTGGTCAGCGAGGGCTCCCCCAGAACCTCCACACCAGCCGAAGTGGGGGGTTGGGAAGAGAGCACAGAGGGGGGCGAGGTCACCGCTGGGTTTCCGAGGAGGAACGCTCCCGGGGTGCTGGCGTGCACCTCGGCACCTGGCCCGACCGGGCCCCCGCCGCCATTGCTGATGGTCACCAAGCATGGATAGGGGCTGCAGAGACAGAGAGAGAAGGGAACGTTGGATGGCACCTGACAAGCACATACACGGTGCTGAGAAGGGCGCAGGTTGGAAGAGGGTGCCTGGCCACTGATGGATCTCTAGCTCTGCACAGATCAGCTCCACTTCTGCAGAAGAGCCAACAGAAGCGAGGAGATACCTTGAAATGAGGATAAAAGTAGGTGTTCCAGGGGGCGCCTGTGGCTCAGTGGGTAGGACACCGGCCCCATCCGTGGCGGGTTCAAACCCGGCCCTGGCCAAACTGCAACAAAAAATAGCCGGGGGTTGTGGCAGGTGCCTGTAGTCCCAGCTACTCGGAAGGCTGAGCAAGAGAATCACCTTAGCCTAGGAGTTGGAGGTTGTTGTGAGCTGTGACGCCACAGCACTTCTGAGGGTGATAGAGTGAGACTCTGTCTCTAAAAAAAAAAACAAAACATAAAAGTAGGTGCCCTGAGACCTGGATGCTGGTGCTGACCCTGCTGCTAGCAACTGACACAGTTGCATTTCTCCGATGTCCCTTGTAGACTGTACAATGGGCAAGGCAGGGATTTGGGCCGTGTGATCCGCCCATGTGCTCCCTCATTGGCCCAGGAAAGCCACGTGGCACCATCAGCAGCCCATTGTGCTGTCAGAAGACCTGGGTTTGAGACCCAGCTCTACTACTTACTAGTTCTGTGACCTTGGCCAAATTATGTAATATCTACAAGTGTCATTTTTCTCATTTCAAGATTTACAGTGATAACTGTACATATCTTACAGAGAGTGTTATGAGGATTAAATGAGATGAGTATTCAGTGCCTAGCAGATAGCACTCTGTAAATGGTTATAATGAAGTCTTCTGTTCCTGGTCTCCCGTCTGCTCCAGTCTCTGCCAGAAAGACTAGGGACTCAGATCACTTTCATTGCCCTCTCTATTCTACAGCACTGGTTCACAAACTTGGCTGCACACTGCAACCGCATAATGAATTTTAAAAACTATTACTGGTGCCTGGGTCCCACCCCACAGAGATTCTGATTTAACTGGTCTGGCGTGCAGTCTGGGTATCGGGATTTTTGTGAAAGCTTCCCAGGCGACCGTAATGTTTAGCAAAGCTTTTGTGTTCATACAGAACTGAATGCATAGGATTGCTGGCGTATTTTTCCTTTGTTTCATACTACGTCTTCAAAATCCTATGTGTGCATTATATTCATAGCACATCTCAGTTTGGACCAGCTGCATTTCCAGTGGCTACTGCATTGGCTAGCTCAGCACTAGACCCTGGCAGGCCATAAGGACATCGGCAACACCTGGGAGCTTGTCAGAACTGCAGAATCGCAGGACCCACCCAGACCTACTAATCAGATTCTGCATTTTAACAACAGCCCCAGGTAATTCCGACACGTTAAAGTGTGAGATCCACTGCTGAAGACTAAAGGTCGTCTCACTCTCCTCACTTCCTTTGGACCCGCAAATCTCAAGTCATCTGTAATTTCCCCAAGTCCCATATTTTAATTTCAAGTCCCTTTCGGACCTTCTCAAAAGTCTGCACATCCACACTGAATGGAATAGCTGCCATTGACAAAGCATGTTACTGCCTTTTCTTATCTTGATGCTTTCTATAACTCTATGGAGCAGCTCCTACTATTTCCATGTTATGGATGAGAAATCTAAAACACAGTAAGGTGAAAAAAATTGCCCAGAGTCAGTACAGGAGGTAGAACTGGTAGACTCAAACCCATGTCTGTCAGACTAAAAGGTGCCTTCTGTTTCCCTCCCCTCTACCACAGAGATTTTCAGAAATCAGAACTAAATGCCGATCTCCAGTGGGAAGATTATACCGTAGGTCCTATGTGCTACACTTAGCTCTCTCTCCAGGCCTGTGGGCCAGGCTCCCACTGTCCTCCTTATAGGACAGGAGGCTTATGAGAACCTGGAAAACCAAAGGTCTTGAGTTCTCAGCATATATTTATGCTTTTCCTCTTCAATTCCCCAATAGTCAGTATCCATTTGCTACCACCACAGTTTAAAGTATTTTTTGACGTCTTTTCCCTTTAAAAACATAAAATGTCAAAGCTACAAGAGAAAGAATACATGACTGAACAGGCCGGTGCTCTGCCACCACCTCTTTTCCATTCTGTTCTCACCTTCACTTCCTAGGGGCTTGTAAGTTGGGCCAAAGGATCTGACCAACCCACCCTAGGAAAAGGAATGAACTTGAGTCCCCAGTGCTAAAGTGACCCCAAGACCAATGAATAAGTTGCTGGTGTTGATCTTACCTAGGCCCTGGATTGACCGGTCCGTTGGTATGGGGTACAGACAGGATGCTGGCATGGGGAGTGGAGGACAAGGAAGTCCAGCTGTCAGGTCCCGAGAAAACTTGCAGATTATTGCTTGAGCTTTCTATCAAATTCACTTAGGGGAAATAACAACAGTTGAGTTGATGGCACAAGTACATAAACATGGTGACCAATGATATCACCCTGGGGGAAAATACAACCATGACTTGTACTACAGACACCCACAGTTTGTTAGGACTTTCTCAGGGAAACAAAAGAAGAAGAAAGCACTTAGGTTTATTGAATGGCAACTATATGTCAGATATCATGCATAGTTTAGTCTTCACAACAATTTCCCACCTTTATTTTATAGAGTAGGCTCAGAGAGGCAGGATGATCTGCCCTTTGTGACACAGAGCTGTCTATCTCATTTCCCCACCTTCCCTCCCCTTTAAGAAAAGACCTTAGCAGCCTCCCCGCAAGATAAGCCTAAGGGCATCAGCGTGCCAGAGGGGATTTCTGAGGTGCAGGACCTTATTCTTCTCAGCAGTCCCAGGTAGATTTAAAGGGCCCAACAATAGTGTCTTCTCAGAAAGAAAAAGACTGGATGATCTCACTTGTATGTGGAATCTAAGAATGAAAGTTGAATACAGGGGTAAAGAGGGGGTGAATTGACATATGGGTCAAAGCATACAAAGTTGCAGTTACATAGGCTGAGTAAGTCTGGAGTATGAATTCATAGCACGAAGGCTATCGTCAATAATATTGTACAGGATGCTAGAAATTTGCAAAGAGAGGTGATTTCCGATGCTCTCACCATTTTAAAAAATCAGGTAACTATGAAAGAAGATGGACATGTTAATTTGCTTGGCTGTAGTAATCATTAGACTATGCATGTGTCATGTTGTATATCCTAAACATATATACTTTTTCTGGGGAGAAAACGAATAATGTGTTCTATTTCTTTGAATCTCACTTGCATAAAGAGTACGCACCACATTTTGCCATGCATAATGCACTCCCATGTATAATGCACTCCCACCTTTTTGGCCCAACCTTTCAGGAAAAAAATCTTTCATTTTAATTTTGTAAAGGAGAGCAGAAGTGGCCATGCGGTGGTGCCTCCTTCTCTCACGAGAGGCTCAAGGCATAGAGCCAGCTGCTGCACAGATGCCAGGAGGGAGCCTGGGCAGCAGGTGAGAGTGGTCTGAACAACCTGAGCAGCCAGCCTCACCCAGCTGACCCCTCCTGGCCCACCCTGGTCCCCACACCCTCTCATTTTCTATTCCTACCAGTGTCCATTGGTGGGAATGTGGCCAAGGCCAGTCCTTTGAAAACACCAGCGGGCTTATTTCTGGGAACCAGGGAGTGGGCGAGAGTGGCCTCCACTGAGCACCGAGATCAGGGAAGGGGACAGTGATGGAGTTGGAGAGCCCATGCAGAGAGGACCAGGAGCCCCACGCAGGCCCCAGGGACCCATCTGGCTGCCAACAGGCTGAGCAGCCTCAGAAGCTCCTGCCCTGCTAGCCACATGTGTGGCTACCTCAGCCATAGCCCCTGACATGGCAGGGAGGAAAAGGCTCCTGGGAGAAAGGGAAGGGGCAGAATTCACAGAGTGAGCAGCTGCAGGAGGGTGGTGGGAGCTGCATATTTACCAGGGGAGTGTTAGTCCTCCCCCGATGTGTCTCCCCCAGTGAAGAGCCAGCCACTTTCTTGAGGGGCATTTTCCTGAAAGTTTGGGCCAAAAATGTGGGCATGCATCATACACAGGAGCATGTTCTACAGGGCAAAATGTGGTAGACACAGGTTTAGTGCTACCCACATAAAATGTACAACCTTATTTTCCCCTAAAAATGTTGGGCACAGAAGTATACATTATACACAGTAAAATGGGGTATATAAGAGAGGAAAAAGAGAAAGAGAGAAGGGAAAAGGAGGCCGATTCCAACGTGTGTCCCTCTTCCAATAGTTTGAATGTGTCCCCCAAAGCTCATGCATTTGAAAGTTAGTCCCCAGTGCCACAGTGTGGAGACATGGGACCTTCAGGAGAGGATTGAGCCAGGAGGTCTCTACCATCGTGAGTAAATCAGTGTCAGTATTGTGGGAGTGGGCTCCTTACAGAAGGTTCAGGCCTCCTTCTCTTGCCCATGGGAGGCTTCCTGCCATACTGTGATGCAGCAAGAAGTGCCTGACCAGATGCTGGCACCTTGATCTTACACGTCCCTGCCTCCAGAACTATAAGGAAATAAGTCTTTGTTGTTTATAAATTACAGAGTCTCAGATATTTTGTAATAGCAGCACGCTGAAGGCTACAGTGGAGTGAGACTCCTGGTCACGCTGCTCCTTGTCATTATCTGGCACTTCCTCCTCTTCGGCCTTAGCCCTTGCACTTCCTCCTCCCCCACACTCTGCTCCCAATCTGCTCTTTACAACCGGCTCTCCCACCCTTCAGTGTCTACCGTGCTGCCCGGACCCACCCGGCACCACTGCCTATGTGGCATGGCATGTCCTCTGCCCAATCCCATTCTGACCTTTCCTATTATTCTGCAAGGCCCAGTTTAAATGTCAGCCCCTCTGGGCAGCTGCCCCAGCAGTTATAACAAACTGTTCTTTTTCCTTCATTCCCATGGCACCTTAGGTAGTATGTTCTATAAACTGCTTTTCAAACTTTACTGAGCATGTGAATCTCCTGGGGATCTTGTTAAAATCCAGGCTCTGATTCAGGAGTATAGCCTTGGAGGCTCTATTTCTAACAAGTTTCCAGGTGAAGCCACAGGTCCAAGGACCACATTAGAGCTCACCAGCTTGTATTGTGAATAATCATGTATGTATCTGTGTAGCTCTGAGGTCCTTCAGGGAAGAAGCTGTGCAGCACAAGGACTGAGACCAAATGATCTCAGCACTTATTGCAGGAAAGAACCAGGAAAGCAAGGGAGACACTGCCCAGTTCTGATATAATTAGGCTACGTCTTCTCCCCTCCTGGCAGCAATTGTTGAGGTTGCCAGGAGTAGCAGGCCGAGGAACATAGTGACAGTAGATGGGGACCAGAAAAGCCCTGTACACATGCCTTGCTCAGGCCGTCCCTCAGGAAAGCAGGCAGGAACCTAAAACCTCTTCACCATCTCCCATGCCATGAATTTACTTGTTTTAGTGTCAATCTCTTCATATGGGTATAGATCTCTGTAGAGGTAGAGAATCTGTCCATTGTGTTTATGTGCCTGAAATAGAACATGGCATACAGTTGGTCCTCAATAAATATTTGTGGCGGGTGGCATCTGTGGCTCAGTGAGTAGGGTACCAACCCCATATACCGAGGATGGTGGGTTAGAATCTGGCCCTGGCCAAACTGCAACAACAACAACAACAACAAAAAAAAAATAGCCGGGCATTCTGGCAGGCACCTATAGTCCCAGCTACTTGGGAGGCTGAGGCAAGAGAATCCCCTAAGCCCATGAGTTGGAGGTTGCTGTGAGCTGTGACACCACGGCACTCTACCAAGGGTGACAAAGTGAGATTCTGTCTCTAAAAAAAAAAAAATTAAATAAATAAATAAATATTTGTTGCATAGATAATTTAATGAAAAATTAACCTTTGTTTTCACTTCTCCTTTCTTTCTACAAATCTTGTAACTGAGCAAGGTCTAGGATGCTTCCACAAGGCCAAGGTAGACAAGGCAGTAGTCCATGAGAAAAAGGACACACAGATAATAGCACCAACTTAAAAAAAAATCAGATGGCAAAAATTATTAAGGTTGGGTTTGCATGCCTCCAGCTCAATCAAAGTAAGGCCTAAATATGCAATAATCAGCTTCCCAGAAACCTTTCTCATAGTTCCCAATGCTGGGCCCCGTATTCCCAGGACTGAGCCAGGAATGCAGTGGTAGAAAAGGGCCACTTGAAGGCAATGGACTAAGTGATGTAGACCCTCTCAACTTCCTTTAGAGATCAGCCTGAAAGTGCTTAGTACATCAGCACCTGGCCTTTCACACCCATTGGAATCCAGAAGACTGAGTGTTTCATGAAATAATTATAAAACACCATACAAAATACTAAGACTATTATAGCCAGATCATCAAATATCAATATACAAAATGATAATTAAACATAAAAATAATAGTATACAATAATATTATCTATGTATATTAGATGGAAGGGGTTCCATCTTCAGATACTTCTTTAACTAGCTGTTTATTTGCTTTTCCCCCTACCCCACCACAGCCCATACCCCAAGAGTTTAATTAGCAGAATCACACACCTGAGGGAGAATGGTTTCTGTGTATGTAAGCAGAAGGGTAGGGAGCCTGCCGGTGTCCTCGGAGGCCTGAGTAGTGCTCGCAGCTGTGGTGCGGGTGGGGAGCAGGCAGAGGCAGAGGGGCAGCATACTGGTAGTTGGCATTTCCTGCTGGGCACACTCCATCTGGATTGGAAAAGATCCAGCCTCCCACTGGAACAGAAAAGAGGAAGATGCAGACTCACTATGTGAACTTTGCACCAAAATTCAGGTGGCCAGCTACTTTGCCTAGCTACATTTTTTGCAAGTGACACTGATGCCTACCTGTATGGGATATCCTCAGCCCTGCTGCTGCTACCCTCCCCGTAATCAAACAACTCAGCTTTCTCTGGAGATGTATGACGGTCTTATCAAAGGACCCTATCAAAGAGTGGGAAGCCTCTTTTGGAACAATGGAATACAGATATACCAAATACAATCTGAATGCAGAAGTTAACACAATGCAAAGAAGTTGCTTCTGACTTAATCTGATTAAAATAAAAATCAGTTGGAGGCATTAGATGTTTCTGTAGCTCAATGATCTTTAGCTACTAGAGACTGTTCAACATCGTTACACAGTAAGAATGAAGGCCTCTGTGTTTCTACCTAGTGTCTTCAGTTCTTACTCCCAGCAAGAAAGAACATGATGCCTCCCATCGCTTCCTGCAAATAGAATTCTGATAGCACACACAGAGAGAGAAGGAGCAGGCCTAGCACACCTTGAGACCAAGAATTTTGCAGAATATTTCAGAAGTGTAGGCCAAACATGGTGGCTCATGCCTGTAATCCTAGCACTCTGGGAAACTGAGGCAGGTGGATTGCTTGTGCTCAGGAGTTTGAGACCAGCCTGAGCCAGAGCAAGAGCCTCTCTCTAAAAAAAAAAAAATAGCCAGCCATTGTCGCAGGAGCCTATAGTTCCAGGTACTTGGGAGGCTGAGGCAAGAGGATCACTTGAGCCGAAGAGTTTGAGGTTGCTGTGACCTCTGATGCCATGGCACTCTACCCAAGGTGACAAAGTGAGACTTAGTCTCAAAAAAAAAAAAAAAGAAGTGCACAAAATATTTCCTACAAATCAGTGATGTGGTATGTATGAAACTCCTACTGACCAGATCTTGGCTGAGAGATGCAGAGGTGGGGATTCAGACAGGACCAAAGCTATTGCTGAAGCCAGAAAAGTGGCCTGATGAACACTGATGGAAAAAATAGAAAAGAACACCAAAAAATAGAAAAATAGTCCACGCTCATGGATTGAAAAAATCAATATTGTTAAAATGTCCATACTCCTCAAAGCAATCTACAGAGTCAATGCAATTCCCATCAAAATACCAGTGAAATTCTTACAGAAATAAAATATATACAGAACCACAAAAGCCCCTGAATAGCCAAAGCCATACAGAGCAAAAAGAAAAAAACTAGAGGAATCACATTACCCAACTTTGAATTGTACTACAGAGCTGCAGTAACCAAAATAACACAGTACTGGCATAAAAGCAGATACATGGACCAATAGAACAGAATAAAGAACCCAGAAATAAATTCACACACCTATAGTTAATTTATCTTCAACAAAGGTGTCCAGACCATACAGTGGAAAAAGGATGGTCTCTTCAATAAATGATACTAGAAAAACTGATATCCAGTATCAGAAGAATGAAATTAGACCCTTATCTCTTGCTCTATACCAAAATCAAATCAAAATGATTGAAAACTTAAATCTAAGACACAAGACTACTAAAAGAAAACATTAGGGAAATGCTTCAGGACATTGGTCTGGGCAAGGGCTTCATGAGTAACACCTGCAAAGCACAGGCAACCAAAGCCAAATTGGACACACAGAACTACATCAAGCTGAGAAGTTTCTGGACACTAAAGGAAATAATAAACAAAGAGAAGAAATAGCCCACAGAATAAAAGAAAATATTTGCAAGTTCATCTGTGGATATGGGATTAATAACTAGAATATATAACAAGCTCCAACATCTAAAGAGGAAAAAATCAAACACTCCAATTTAAAATGAGCAAAAGATTTCAATAGACATTTCTCTCTTTTTTTTTTTTTTTGAGACAGAGCCTCAAGCTGTCACCCTGGGTAGAGTGCTGTGGCATCACAGCTCACAGCAACCTTCAATTCCTGGGCTCAAGCGAGTCTCCTGTCTCTGCCTCCCAAGTAGCTGGGACCACAGGCGCCCGCCACAACACCTTGCCATTTTTTGGTTGCAGCCGTCATTGTTGTTTGGCGGGCCTAGGCTGGATTCGAACCCGCCAGCTCAGGTGTACATGGCTGGCGCCTTAGCCTGTTGAGCCACAGGCGCCGAGCCTGAATAGACATTTCTCAAAAAAAGACATATAAATGGCCAACAAGTATATGAAAAATACTCAACATCATTAGTCATCAGAGAAATGCAAATCAGAACTACAATGAGATATCATTGCACTCCAGTTAAAATGGCTTTTATCATAAAGACAGGCAATAATGAATGCTGGTAAGGACGTGAAGAAAAGGGAACCCCAGTGCACTCTTGGTGGGAATGGAAATTTGTGAAATCACTATGGATAACAGTATGGAGGTGCCTCAAAAAACTAAAATAGAACAACCATATTCCACTACTCAGTATATACCCAAAAGACAAAAATTCCATATATCGAAAAGATATCTTTCCCAGAATTTATCCCTGTTGTTAAAAAAAAAAAAAAAAAAAAAAAAGATATCCACATCCTGTGTTTATTGCAACACTATTCACAATAGCCGAGATTTGGAATCAACCTAAGTGTTCATCAGTGGATGAATGGATAAAGAAATCGTGGTACATATACACAATGGAACATTATATAGCCATGAAAAAGAATGCAATCCTGCCATTTGCAACAACATGGATGGAACTGGAGATCATTATGTTAATTAAGTAAAATAAGCCAAGCACAGAAAGACTAATCTTGCAAGTTCTCATTCTTATATGGGATCTAAATATTAAAAACAATCTCATAGAGACAAAGAGTAGAATGATCGTTACCAGAGGGAGGGAAGCATAGTGGGGAAGGGGAATAAAATGGGAATGGTTAAATGTAGTTAGATAATTAAATAAAATAAATATTTGATAGCACAACAAAGTGACTACAATCAATAATAAATTAGGGTATATTTTAAAATAAAAGGCTGGAGCCACCACTGCCAATGACATGTTCAAGGTCATTCAGAGGTCCATGGGCCAGCCAGTCTGAGCCTGCTCGCTTTCAAAGTCTATGCAGCACAGAAAAAGGACTCACCTCCCCCCAGTCCAGTGAAAATTAATGACCTTTCACTCTAGTAAGTTCCTGAGGGTCGATCCAAATATGTGAAGGACCCACAGACCCAACATGAAGAAAGCATCTCATGGTGGCAACATTGCTGCGAGCCGCATACAAGTTGGTGTCAGAAAACATATCCCCAAACCAAGCCCAAGATGCAAAGTCTGGTACAATGGGGGTTAGACAGCTATGAATATCTCCAAAATGTACCTTCCAGATTCTTTCCAAGACTTCACATTATCAGTTTTGCTGGCCTTGTTGGACACCTTTTGGCTGGTGTATCCACCCAGTTTCATGGGATTAGCTGCCTCTATCTAACATCTACAAGCTAACGCACTGGTCCAGGTCAGCAGAGAAAATTATATAACTGGGGTTTAAGAGGATACATAGTCATAGAGATTTGTGGAAGGGTAGCTTTCAAAAGATATAGGTAAACACTAGAAACTCCATAGAGTAAATCAGTATTTCTACAGAAAAACAGCAGAGAAGTCAGTACGGAATGCGTTAAACTGGCTTTCTTCATTAGGAAAAACTATACTAGGCCTCTGCTGTCTTGGATGATATCCTACAAGCAAACAAATCTGAAATCCTATCACCTAGAGATGATGTTCAAGTCTTAGAATTCTTCATTCTCATGTTGCTATTTATGTACATAATTAAAATCCAAGTTGAAAAATAAATAAATAAAAATGACTAAAAGATAGAATGAAAATATTCCTAACACAAAGAAATGATTGAGTCCTATCATTCAGGTGGTGAATATCCCAACTGTCCTGATCTGATAAATTCACATTGCGTGCCTGTATCAAAACATCACATGTACCAGATAAAGATATACAATTTATTTATAATTATCCATAATACCTTTTTAAAAACTAAAGTCTAAGAAATTCATCATTCCCATTCTTATCTCCGGCCTCAAATTTGTGTAAATCCCTTAAGCCTATGACCACTGACTCTCTCTGGGAATTCTGGAAAGGGCCTAAAGCTGTCTTGAGCAGAAGAAATAACCTGGTAGGTGTTTTTTGTTATTTTGTTTGTTTGTTTTTTGAGACAGAGTCTATGTCGCCCTGGGTAGAGTGCTGTGGCATCACAGCTCACACCAACCTCACAACTTTACCTCAAGGGGTAAAGCATTAGAGATGAGCAGAGTCCTGTGCGCTAAATCTAACTTTCAATCTTTGAGGTTGGGCTTAAGTGATTCTCTTGCCTCAGCCTCCCAAGTAACTGGGACTACAGGTGGTGCCCACCACAATGCCCTACTATTTTTTCTTTGTAGTTGTCATTGTTTGGCAGGCCCGGGCTGGATTCGAACCCACCAGCTCCAGTGTATGTGGCTGGTGCCCTAGCCACTGAGCTACAGGCGCTGAGCCAACCTGCTAGGTCTTAATCTGGACTAGGTCTTACTCAGGTAAGAGGAGGAGTGAGAAGGGAGATAATTGCCCGTATGGCCCCAGACACCTCCCGCTCACCCGACTCACAGTGAGAATAGGCCACGTGCTGACTCTCCGAGACAGCCTCCGGAACATCTTTTAGGTGACTTCTGAAAGGGTAAAAGAAGGGCACCATGGCCATCTAGCATAATATGCAAGTGCAATAGAAAGAACACCCAAAATTCCCTTTGGAAAGCAATTAATTTCTTGGAATAAGAAAACCAAACGCCTTTTTTCTCAAAGTTTCTGTCCTTCCCCCATTCTCCTGCCTCGAAGGCAGTCTCTAGTTGTGCAACTGCTTTCTGAGCTGCAATTTCACAGTTTGCCCCTCTTTACCATATTACAGCTGTCCCCATTTAGTTAGATCTGCCCAACCTGGGGTTCCTGCTGCAGCCTGACAAGATTCAAGCAAGTCCTCTATAATTTACACAGGATTTCAGGTACATTCTAGCAGATGGATATGTGAGATACACCAACAACCCTATAAGGGAAATATTACTATAATTTTCTATTTTTTGTTTGTTTGTTTTTTGTTTTTTGAGACAGAGCCTCAAGCTATCACCCTGGGTAGAGTGCTGTTGCATCACAGCTCACAGCAACCTCCAATTCCTGGGCTAGAGTGAGTCTCCTGCCTCCGCCTCCCAAGTAGCTGGGACTACAGGCGCCTGCCACAACGCCTGGCCATTTTTTTGGTTGCAGCCGTCATTGTTGTTTGGTGGGCCTGGGCTGGATTCGAACCCGCCAGCTCAGATATACGTGGCTGGCGCCTTAGCCTTTTGAGCCACAGGCGCCGAGCCATAATTTTCTAATTTCAAGGATTAGAAAAGTGGACCTCAAGGAGGTAAACTGATTTATATAAGAGCAAACACCCAGGAAACAGGAGAGGAGGACCTGGGACCTCTCACTCACGGTCCTAAATTCTTTTTGTTATACCATGCTGCTATTATTTTGAGATATGTTATCTCACATATCAGGGTGTTCTTTAGGCCTTTTGTTAACAGAAAAAGTTGTGAATGCATCTTACAGAGCATCAGAATTTATTTGAATATTGAACAGGACAGGTGACACATCATTATAAACATCTATCCAATCATCCAGAACCCTATCAGAGCCTTCAAGGTGACACTGAAAAGATTTAAAATTCAGAAAATAAAATCTGAACACTTCAAAGGAAACCATAGTTATACTCTAGGCCTTGTCAATAGAAAAGCCAATGATAAGACTATTTTCTTTTATTTTGTCCTGGAAAAGAAAAGAAAGACGCAGAGATGGCAAGTCACTGGGCCAAAGTGGCCCCACGCCTACAAATCTCTGGCTTCTTTTCTCCCCTGAGAAATGTGAACCCCCTAACCATTCCTCACCTTTCATAGGTTAAATGCAGTTTTTGTTTGTTTGTGTGTTTCTTAGAGACAAAGTCTCACTTTGTCACCCTTAGTAGAGTGAGGTGGCATCACAGCTCACAGCAATCTCCAGCTCTTGGGCTTAGGTGATTCTCTTGCCTCAGCCTCCCAAGTAGCTGGGACTACAGGCGCCCACCATGATGCCTGGCTATTTTTTTGTTGCAGTTTGGCCAAGGCCAGGTTCGAACCCACCACCCGCAGTATATGGGGCCAGCGCCCTACTCACTGAGCCACAGGCGCCACCTGGTTAAATGTAGTTTTAAGAAAAAAAAGCTTATTAAAACTACACTACTCAGAATTAAGGAGAAGAGCAGAATCAATTATTATAAATCTAAATCAGTTAATTATTTTTTAAATTAGATTGTGCTATTTTCAAGAATCTAGAGCAAAACAGGACTGACAAAACATTGCTAGTAAAAGGTTCTCCTGGATCCCTATTATAAGAAACAGATAAGTATGATTTGGTTGAATCCTGTTGATTTTGTTGAAAACATTACTAGTCGAAGGTTCTCCTGGACCCCTATCAAAAGAAACAGATAATTATGATTTGGGTGAATCTTATTGATCTTTTTGAATTAAATGGGGTTTTTAGAGGGCAATTATAGAATCACATGCAGCTGTAAAAAATAACACAGATTCCTTGTACCCTGTGCCCAGTTCTCCCCAATGAGAACAACTTGCAAAACTATCGTATAATATCACAACCAGCATATTTACATGAATACAGCAAAGACACAGAGCATTTCCACAACCACAAGGGCCCTTTCATAGCCTTACCCACTTGTCTCCCTCTCCCTGCCTTCTTTTGTTGGATATTGTAATGAATACTGAAAGTATAATCTTATCAAAGGGTAATATGCTACTAGTCTAATTCCTTTCAAGATGATCGTCAATTTCACATTTGCAATGGCAGTTCATAAGACTTTACTGGAATTTCTCAACTCACCTTTCCTTGGCGTCCAAGAAGGCTTTGGCAAAAGGGTTGTACTTGATTTTGAGAGCTGTTATCTTAAATTTACAAAGACAAAGACGTGTTAGTGAAAGCAGGACACGTGTGCAGACAGAACCCTTTGTCTTCACCGGTGAATTTCTGTAAAATGAGGATAATTCCCCCTTTTGTGTCCTTCCTCTCTGTGTTTCTTTGTGTCCTCCTACACTAAATCACTGCTGCACTGTCTCTGACAAAAAATATTTTATTGTGGCTTGTGGTGAAGTACTAAGTGCCATGTAAAGTGAGAAAAGAAGGGGCAAAGGATTAGAGATGAGCAGAGCCTGTGCACTAGATCTTTCATTGTTTCATTCATCCATTCATTTTTTTCAACCGTCTTTTTTTTTTTCAAGCATCCTGTCAGTTGCTTGCTTTTCTAACCACTTGGAACACAGCAGAGAATAGTACAAGTGTGATCCCAACTTTCTGAGAGAGTGTGGCCCACCAACGGTACCCACATTCTTAAACAATCACTCCAGTGATTCTCAAATGGTGTGCCATGAGAGGATCTTAGGTTTGCCATGAAAATTTTTAAATATCATTAATTAATTTTTTTTTTTTTAAACAGAGTCTCATTATGTTGCCTTCGGTACAGTGCCGTGGCATCACAGCTCACAGTAACCTCCAATTCCTGTGCTCAAGCGAGTCTCCTGCCTCTGCCTCCCAAGTAGCTGGGACTACAGTCGCCCGCCACAATGCCCGGCCATTTTTTTTTTTTTTTTTTTTTTGGTTGCAGCCGTCAGGCTCGGCGCCTGTGGCTCAATGGGCTAAGGCACCAGCCACGTACACCTGAGCTGGCGGGTTCAAATCCAGCCCGGGCCCGCCAAACAATAATTAAATTATTTTCAAAAGAAGTTCAAAGCCCAGTAAGTATATGCTTTTTTTTTTAACCCTTTTTTTTGATCAACATAATTTAAGTGTCCATGAGAGAAAAAAAGGTTGAAAAAGACCAGGCATGGTGGCTCACGCCTGTAATCTTAGCACTCTGGGAGGCCAAAGTGGTTGGACTGTCTGAGCTCAGGAGTTTGAGACCAG
>CAUYRH010058289.1:0-12690 GCA_963574655.1 Perodicticus potto
TTTTTTTTGAGACAGAGCCTCAAGCTGTCACCCTGGATAGAGTGCTGTGGCATCACAGCTCACAGCAACCTCCAATTCCTGGGCTCAAGCGAGTCTCTTGCCTCTGTCTCCCAAGTAGCTGGGACCACGGGTGCCCACCACAACACCCGGCCATTTTTTGGTTGCCGCCGGCATTGCTGTTTGGCGGGCCAGGGCTGGATTCGAACCCGCCAGCTCAGGTGTACGTGGCTGGCGCCTTAGCCCGTTGAGCCACAGGCGCCGAGCCAACTTTAGTAAATTTAAAAATGATACAGTGCTGGGTGGGTGGCTCATACCTGTAATCTCAGCACTTAGGAGACTGAGGCGGCAAGAGTGCTTGACTTGGGAGTTTGAGGCTGCATTGAGCTATGATTGCATCACTGCACTCCAGCTTGGGCAACAGAACGAGACTCTTCTCTGGACAACAACAAAAAGATGCATCACAGGTTTTTATCTATTTCAGTTTATTTTTTTTGAGGCAGTGTTTTTGTTTTTGTTTTTGTTTTTTTTTGGCAGTTTTTGGCTTGGGCTGGGTTTGAACCCACCACCTACTCCTTGAGCCACAGGCACTGCCCACCAGTTTATTTTTTTTTTAACAGATGGGGTCTTGCTTTTTCTGCCCAGTCTGGCTTTGAACTCCTGGGCTCAAGTAATCCTGCCACATCATTCTCCCAAGTAGCTGAGCCTGCAGTTGAGCACCACCATGCCTGGCTTACCTATTCCATTTTTGTCAGTTAACTCAATAATTTGTTTGTAGCATTTTTGTCCTCCAGTATAGGATCCAGCCTAGGGTTAGGTACTGCATTTAATGTCATTTCTTTAGAGGTCTTTAATTTGTAACATTTCTACAACCTTTGTCTTTTGTGACATTGACATTTTTGAAAATAGTGTTCCTCATTTTGGGCTTGTCTGTGTTTCCTCATAATTAGATTCCTTTTATGTATTCTTAGCTGAAATATGTAAAAGATACTGTGTACTTCTTATGGTATCGCTTCCATGGGTGCATAATGAGTATCATTGTGATACTAATTTTGATTTCTGAAACAGGTATGTTGCCTGATTTCTCTCTTAAAACTAATGAGCCAGGCCAGGCATGGTGGCTCACGCCTGTAATCCTAGCACTCTGGGAGGCAGAGGTGGGTGGATTGCTTGAGCTTACAAGTTCGAGACTAGCCTGAGCAAAAGCGAGATCCTGTCTCTATTAAAGATAGAAAAACTGAGGCAAGAGGTTCCTTGAGCCTGAGTTGGAAGTTGCTGTGAGCTATGAGTGCCAAGGCACTCTACATAGGATTGACAGCTGGAGACTCGGCCTTAAAAATAAATAAATAAATAAATAATACAAAACTAATGAGCTGTTTGTAGGAATATACTTTTAGATCACAAAAATACCGTGCTCCATCAAAATTTCTCCTTAGTTTATGTGATTACTTTTCATTGTAAGTACTTTATCAGCAAAAAATTGGTTATCCTTGATTTCTTTATGTGTGTTTTTTTTTTTTGTTGTTGTTCCAGTTTGGCTGTGGCCAGGTTCCAACCCCACCCTCGGTATATGGAGCCGGAGCCCTACTCACTGAGCTACAGGCACTGCCCTATCCTTGATTTTTCTTTTTAGAGACAGTCTCACTTTATCGCCCTCGGTAGAGTGCCATGGCATCACACAGCTCACAGCAACCTCCAACTCCTGGACTTAGGCAATTCTCTTGCCTCAGCCTCCCAAGTAGCTGGGACTACAGGCGTCCACCACAATGCCCAGCTATTTTTCTGTTTTGCAGTTTGGCAGAGGCCGGGTTTGAACCCGCCACCTTTGGTATATGAGGCTGGTGCCCTACTCGATGAGCCACAGGCACCACCCCCATCCTTATTTTTTATAGTTTGCTTTCTGCTTTTGGTTATTTAAAAGGAGGATTGTAAAATCTAACCTAATCCATTTGGACTTACCTACTTCAATAGCAATGAAATTATGAGGGTTTTGCTGTGTTATTACCACACATCTTAGTGTCAGATATCACAGTTTATTTATTTTATTTATTTATTTAGAGACAGAGTCTCACTCTGATACCCTCAGGAGCATGCTGTAGCATCACAGCTCACAGCAACCTCAATCTCCTGGGCTTAGGTGATTCTCTTTCCTCATCCCTCCAAGTAGCTGGGATGACAGGCACCTACCACAGTGCCCTACTTTTTTTTGGTACCGTTCTCATTGTTGTTTTAGCTGGCCTAGGCCAGGTTTGAACCTGCCAGCCTCGGTGTATGTGGCTGGCGCCCTACCCACTGAGCTGTGGTCGCCGCCTATTTTTTGTTTTTTGAGACAGTCTTATTATATATCGCCCTGAGTAGATTGCCATGTTATCATGGCTCATAGAAACCTCAAACTTGAACTTGTGCAATCAACTTGCCTCAGCTTCCCTCCTGAGTAGCCGGGACACCAGCTGCCTGCTGCTATGCCTGGCTAGTGTTTCTGTTTTTTGTTTTTTTTTTTTTTTGAGACAGAGCCTAAGGCTGTCACCCTGGATAGAGTGCGATGGCATCACAGCTCACAGCAATCTCCAATTCCTGGGCTCAAGCGAGTCTCCTACCTCCGCCTCCCAAGTAGCTGGGACTACAGGCACCTGCCACAACGCCCGGCCATTTTTTTTGGTTGCAGCTGTCGTTTGGTGGGCCCGGGCTGGTGTACGTGGCTGGCGCCTTAGCCCATTGAGCCACAGGCATTGAGCCATGTTAAATTTTTTTAATAGATGCTCAATTACTTCCTCTTAACCTTAAAGCTTGAATATTCCTTAATGAATTCTCCCCAGGACAGGCCACCCTTTCCAGAATTCAGTGATAACGCAAAGCAGGGATGTCAAGCTGAGTGGTCAACTATAATTTCCCAGCACTGACATCTCATCCTCAGCACAGTGCCCAAAGCACAGCAGGTGTTTAATAAGTGTTTGCTTAAAAAAAAAACTGATTCAACAAATATCAGGGGAAGTTAGAGCTATTTAGAGTATCCTAAGCTTTAAAAGTGAGTTCTTTTTAGGTAATCATGGTTTACCACGATTTACAACATTTTTAGGTAAACATGGTTTACCATGATTTACAACATTTACAAAATGTTCATAGTTTGCCTGTGGAAAAACATGTATAATCTGTTCAAAACCCATCCTGTTCGGTTTGGTGATTTTTAATGTTCAGAAGAAAAAATATCTTGTGTCTCTCACGAAGGCAGGTGATTGAATGGAGACATCTTTATTAGAACAAGGAGACAAAGCCGGGTGCAGTGGCTCATGCCTGTAATCCTAGCACTCTGGGAGGCCCAGGTGGGTGGATTGCGTAAGCTCACAGGTTTGAGACCAGCCTGAGCCAGGGCAAGACCTCATCTCTTTAAAAAAAAAAAAAAACAGGCGGTTGTAGTCTCAACTACTTGGGAGGCTGAGGCAATAGAATCGCTTAAGCCCAAGAGCTGGAGGTTGCTGTGAGCTGTGACACCATAGCACTCTACCGAGGGCGACAAAGTGAAACTCTGTCTCAAAAAAAAAAGAACAAGGAGACCAATAAAAGGAGAATGGAGTGAGGTAAGTCTCCTGAATTAGAGGCTTTTACTTTTTGCTTTTTATAAATGCTATCCTTTGTGTCTGGATCTATACCGGAGGTTTCTAGTGGGTACTTTATTCAGTAGTATTTACTCAGAATCAATTCCAAAGAAGGCAGAGTACTTATGGTCTGAAACTGTTAAGTGTAAAAAATTTCAAACCTCTTTTTCAACTATCTGCTTCGAAAAATCAGAGTTAATGTTATTTTATATACTTTAATTTTTTTAATTGGGTACATTTTATGCTTCTGCTTATCTTTAAAAATTACTTCTCAGATATAGGTATCTTCATAATTCTCTGAGGTTTTTTTTCCTCTCTAATTAACAGTGAGGATCACAGCCAACATGCTCTTTGCTCTGTAAGTCTTGAAGCAACCTTTGACCAAGAACAATAAAATCTAAGTGTGAACTGCTAGACGCACAGGGACGAAGCAACAAAAAACGAAAGAACTAAAAAGGAATTTTTAGACTGTATGTTCCAGTTCTGAGAATAACAGTTGAAAGATCTGTGCCCCTTTACATCTTTAACATTTACCTGGATAAACTTGAAATACATTATTGTTAGTGAGTAATGGCAAGAATGGAAAAATAAATATCCAATGTACTGCATACTAATATGAAATCAATTTATGAACAATTACATGCCCGTAAGAACAATAAAACACTAATATGGCCCAGTTAGGGATGGACGGAAGCAGGAGGGGAGAGGGGGAAGGCGTTTGGCAGAAGGAGGGAGGGCAATAAAAAAACAAATCCCAACGGGCGGCGCCTGTGGCTCAGTGAGTAGGGCACCGGCCCCATATACCAAGGGTGGCGGGTTCAAACACGACCCCGGCCAAACTGCAAAAAAAAAAATAGCCAGGCGCTGTGGTGGGCACCCGTAGTCCCCACTACTCAGGAGGCTGAGGCAAGAGAATCACCTAAGCTCAGGAGCTGGAGGTTGCTGTGAGCTGTGACGCCACAGCACTCTACCAAGCGAGGGTGACAAAGTAAGATTGTGTCTCTTAAAAAAAAAAAAAAAATCCCACCTGTAATCCCAGCACTCTGGGAGGCCGAGGCGGGCGGATCGCCTGAGCTCATGAGCTCAAAACCAGCATGAGCAAGAGCAAAACTCCCATCTCTTAAAAACGAAGCAGGCAGTAGACACACCTTACCTTGGTTGCTTAGCTCCTGCGTCCAGGAGTACTGTAGGTGGAAAGGCTTTGGCTCTACTCCAAGACAGCCCTCATCCCCACCCGCCTCCTCAAGACTGAGTCTAGGTTCATTGGCGAACATGGCTATGTCTTTCCCTTGTACCCTACGGGAGTAGGGAGAAACAACGGATATTCTCGGATCCTACCTATCCTGGAAGAGAAAGGCCGGGAGCACGAAGGGTCACTGTACTGAGACGAAGGAGGCAAAGGCACCCACAGGAAGATCAAGGAACAGGCTCCTGAAAGCCTAATGAGAGATGACGGTGTGGAGACGGGAGGAATGAGCGGCTGCATTTCCGTGACCTTGTAAATACACCTGGGAGGTTACGAGACTAACTCAAGAAGAATGGAAGTCATGCTGGAAGCCTCAAACCTTCCTCTGCAGGTTGGGCATTCTGAGATGATGGCTTCAGTAACTGGTGAACCACCTACTGCTGCAGAACAAGAAGGAATAGCTACGGCTACAAGTATAGAAATCGTCCCAGAAATCAGAGCCATTCTCCCTCCCAGATGTGCTGAGGGTCTTTGCAGCTCTGGAAGATACACCAGACCCGCCCTCTATTCTGAACTATGTCAACTCAGTGTGAAGAAGACTAAGCACCAGCATGAAAGCAAAGAAATGAATGTAGAGGGGAAAAGCCTAGATAAACCCCCAATTCGTGCAACAATTTCAAAAATACCTAAAGAAGGATGCAAGCTGCCAGTAACCAGACAAGGAGGCCAAACTGCTATGGAGTTTAACAAAGTGCAGGATCCTGTCTTCAAACGACATTCAGGCAGACCATAATAACAACAGAGACCCTGAAGAAAATTCAGATGGACAGGCAGTTTTTCAGTGATGTGACTGCAGATACCAGTAAGGAGCTGAATGATTCAGGCACTTTCACTAATCTCCTGGCAGCTTTACACAAAGAGGGAAAACAAAATGGAGGAAGAGGGAAGAAAAAAGGTAAAATCTCTTCAAAAACAGCTAGTTAATGTTAAAAAAGAATGGCAATTTGAAGTACAGAATCGGAAAGAATATATTGCTCACCTCAAGGATCAATTGAGATGAACTGAGATGAATTGAGGATCAATTGAGATGAATTGAGATGAAGGCAAAAACCAACTTGGAAAATCAGTATATGAAAAAAAATACTGAGCTGCAGATTGCCCAGACCCAGAAAAAATGCAACAAAAACAGAGAAACTCTTGCTGGAGGAGACTGAGAAACTGCGGATGAAAACTGAAGAAGAGGCTCGGCGCCTGTGGCTCAATAGGCTAAGGCGTCAGCCACGTACACCTGAGCTGGCGGGTTCAAATCCAGCCCGGGCCACCAAACAACAATGACGGCTGCAACCAAAAAATGGCCAGGCGATGTGTCAGGCACCTGTAGTCCCAGCTACTTGGGAGGCAGAGGCAAGAGGATTGCTTGAGCCCAAGAGTTTGAGGTTGCTGTGAGCTATGATGCCACTGCACTCTACCCGGGGCTACAAAGTGAGACTCTGTCTCAAAAAAAAAAAATAAAAAAAGAAAGCTGAAAAAGAGAACTGGATTCCTGGGGAGATTGAAGTACTCCTTAAAAAGGAGCAGCAGGAACTTGAGGAGAAGCTAGAATTCTGGATGGAGAAATTTGATAAGGGCACAGAAGTGATGCTCTCAAAGCTGCAAAGGCCAGTGACTTAGCACACTTTCAAGACCTTGCAAAGATGATAAGGGAGTATGAACATGTCATCATCAAAGATCGTATAGAAAAGGAGACGAGCGGGAAGAAGATAGAACAGGAGCTCTTGGAATCGAGAAGCATCGTAAAGCTCCAGGCTGGGGGCAAGGCACGGCGGTACGGAGGTAAATTGGTGGTTTCAAATTGCCAAGCGACAAATATAATAACAAGGATTCAAAAGGTAAAGGCAAAGACGAGGAGAAGCAGAGAAGCAAGAAGTGACCAAGTTGCCACTTGTCCTTTCCTCCGGTGCTCTGCAGATGGGAACGAGGACTTGGAGGGAGGAAGAAGCACCTTGTACCATTGCAGATAAGTCACCTGCAGGCTGTTCCCTGCTTCTTATGTAGACATTCACAGAGAAAGCCTGCTTATTTCACTTTGCCTGCTATATCAGTTTTCAAACTCTGAATCAGGACCGCAACATCGATTCAGGGCTTCCTCTTCCTTTGGATTCTGCCGGGAAGAAGTACTTCTGGTGGCCTTGTCAAGATTCTTCTTGCTCTTTCTCACCAGAAAAAGAGTTCATGGGCTTGGTTACAACAATGCATTAAAATCTTCAGTAATTCCAAAAAAATAAAAAACCTAACCGGGCATTGGGGCAGGCGCCTGTAGTCCCAGCTACTCGGCAGGCTGAGGCAAGACGATTGCTTGAGCCCAAGAGTTTGAGGTTGCTGTGAGCTATGATGCCACTGCACTCTACCCGGGGCTACAAAGTGAGACTCTGTCTCAAAAAAAAAAAGAACTACTTCTCTGATTCACTTTGACATTTGCTACTTTTCATGATACTATCAATAAGCTATAAATACTACTTCCGTCTTAGTTCACAAACACCTTAACCAGCAGGTCTGCAAAGATAACAACAGTGGGTTCCTGTCACATGTACCCTTGCAAGGCAAAAAGACTTATGCTTCTTAAGCAGAAATTCTGAGAACTCACTGAGCTTAATGTATCAATAATTTAGCTAAGTGTTGTGAGTTTATGGCCAATTCCTGGGAATAGCATAAATCAGCATCAAGGATTTCTGTCCAGATACAAAATTTTACAAAGACAAAAAGCCGTAGTTAATATTCCCCTGATGAAACTAAAATTATCAGGCATCAGACAACAGCCTAACTATTTGCTCAAATGACTATGGGGAAAGACAGGAGTCAGGTCATCAAGACTTCAGTTTCTACAGAAGCAGTTCTCAAAATGCAACCTGAGGTCCATGAAGGGAATCCACAAGGTCAAAGCAATTATTACAATAGTATTAACATGCTATTATCCTTTCCACTTTTGTTTTTGTGTAAGTGCATAGTAGAGTGTTCCAGAGGCAACAGAACGTATCACAAAGCAGAATAAAGAAGCAGATCTGAGAATCCACCTGCTTTCTTTTTTTATTCTATTTTTTTTTTTTTTTTGTCACCACCCAAGCTACAGGTATCAGCCTACCTCATAGCAACCTCAAGCTCTTGGGTTATATAGCAAGCCTCCTGAGCCTGTAATCCCAGCACTTTGAGAAGATCAAGTGGGAAGATGACTTGAGTCCAGGAATTCAAGACCAGCCTAAGCAAGAGCAAGACTCTGTCTCTACTAAAAATAGGAAAATTAGCCAGACATGGTAGCACACATTTGTAGTCACAGCTACTTTGGAGGCTGAGACAAGAGAATCTCTTGAGCCCAAGAGTTTGAGGTTGCTGGGAGTTATGATCATACCTTTGTACTCTAGCCTGGGCAACAGAGTGAAAAAATTAAAAAGTTATTAATGTTAACTTGAGCTTATTATTTTCTTAATAAATTAATACTTTTTAAATTCCTAGTTTTAATTTTGACTGGAGTCAGCAATTTATAAGCATTTAAAAGGGTCCTGAGATTTTGGGGTTTTTTTTTTTGTAGTGGTTCTCAACCTTCCTAATGCCATGATGTATTTTCATTGTTACAAAGGGGTCACGACCCACAGGTTGAGAACTGCTGTTTGTTTGTTTGTTTTGCAGTTTTTGACCGGGGCTGGGTTTGAACCAGCCACCTCCGGCATATGGGGTCCTGAGATTTTAAAAATCTAAGAACTGTGGTCCTAGGTGTTTTCAAATTAGCTGTGAAGTTGAAAAGAAAAAGCCTTCTTATTTGGTTCTCTCTGCTATGTAAGATTTTAACATGGAACATGTAGATGCTTGAGCTTCTCACCTTCATAATGAAAATCACAGGGAAAGTGCAGTCAGCAGGATCCAGCACGGAGGAGACTGAAGGAGGAGGCTGGAAACTAAAATTCGGTCTTGACCCCTGGCCAGCTGCTGACTAAGGATGGTCACTCAACTGCACATCACCTCCCTAGGCCTTCCTTTCCCCATCTCTAAGTCAGATGGTTTAGTCACTTTCTTTCTCTTTTCTTTTCTTTTTTTTTTTTTTAGAGACAGAGTCTCACTCTTGCCCTCGGTAGAGTGCCGTGGCGTCACAGCTCATAGCAACCTCCAGGCCGTGGGCTTAGGCGATTCTCTTGCCTCAGCCTCCCGAGTAGCTGGGACTACAGGCACCCGCCACAACGCCCGGCTGTTTTTTGTTGCAGTTTGGCCAGGGCCAGGTTTGAACCCACCACCCTTGGTATGTGGGGCCGGCGCCCTAATTGATGTGCCACAGGTGCCGCCCAGTTTAGTCATTTTCAAAGGAAGGTGCCTCAGACTCTCCGGAGATATTATTTTTTCCAATTACGTATTTGCTCTCTGGCTTCCTCTGAAAACACTGATACATTCCTACCCTGAGAAACAGACACATTACAGGAGCTGTTACTGATGGGAATGGCCCTTGTGAATGCTATGATGCTATGGAGATAGAAAAAGTCTGAAAAACCCATTGGAGTGAATTACTTTTAAGGTCCCTTCTGAACATAAATTATCAAAGAAGAAACCATTTCAGGCTTGGCGCCTGTAGCTCAAGCGGCTAAGGCACCAGCCACATACACCAGAGCTGGCGGGTTCGAATCCAGCCCAGGCCTGCCAAACAACAATGACAACTACAACCAAAAAGTAGCCGGGCGTTGTGGCGGGCACCTGTTGTCCCAGCTACTTAGGAGGCTGAGGCAAGAGAATCGCTTAAGCCAGGAGTTTGAGGTTGCTGTGAGCTGTGATGCCACAGCACTCTACTCAGGGTGACAGCTTGAGACTCTGTCTCAAAAAAAAAAAAAGAAAGAAAGAAAGAAAGAAACCATTTCAATCATGTACGCACGATGATGCCCCCCCCCTTTCTGCTGGGTGTGCCAGGCTTTTTGTCCATGTGCCGGAGCAAAGAGAGTGAACAGCAAAGCTCCCAGTGCCCAGCCTATGTAAGACTGTCCCTCGAGGTTGACAGAAGCTCTGGGACTGCTTGCTTATCACCATCACCTGCCAATGAGCATTAGTACTTCCATGGGCTAGTGTCCCAACATGCTCTAGAAAATGAGATCCACTGTATTTCACCCTTTAGAAAAACCCTAAAAGGGCTCGGCGCCTGTGACTCAACGGGCTAAGGAGCCAGCCACGTACATCTGAGCTGGCGGGTTCAAATCCAGCCTGGGCCCGCCAAACAACAATGACGGCTGCAACCAAAAAATGGCCGGGCGTTGTGGCGGGCGCCTGTAGTCCCAGCTGCTTGGGAGGCGGAGGCAGGAGACTCGCTTGAGCCCAGGAATTGGAGGTTGCTGTGAGCTGTGATGCCATTGCACTCTATCCAGGATGACAGCTTGAGGCTCTGTCTCAAAAAAAAAAAAAAAAAAAAAAAAAAAAAAAAAAAGATGACACCCTGATTCAGCATTGAAACACAAAGTTTCAATGGTACACAGAAGGTCATGAAACAAACGACAGAATATAAATCTCTTATTAGTGAATCAAATGTCATTCAAGGAATGACCAGAATCCCATATTTTCTTGCAAAGCAACAATGAAAAGCTCCATGGAACCTAAGAAAGAATGATAGCCAAGGGGAGGTGAAGCAGGGTTACCTCTAGTAAGATGTGCTTATCACAGGCCAAACAATGAGGCAAGAGAAAGGAACAGATGAAGGAAAATGCAAACAAGAGAGGCTGGCATGACTGATTCATGTTTCAAAAGACTATCTTAGGCGTTGTTTTATAGGTAATTGGCTATGTGATATAGAAAATAAAAGTATAGCACAAAACCAAAGGCATCTTAAGAGTCAACGAACCCTTGGTTTGTGTTGCCTTCAGTGTCTCAGTAATTGTTACATGAAGTCCCCAGGCCAAAAGAAATACTTAATGGTTCCTCTTATTAAATAGTTAAGTCCAAAGAAACTAATAAGTATTTATGTCCCAAAAACTTAGTAGCCATTTGAAAAGACACATAAATCAAAAGAAAAATGGTCTCATTCCATCCGTAAGTGACCTGACAATAACCTTTCAAGTGAATCCTCATAGCCCCCGTTAAAGATTAGGAAGCTGAGGCTCGGTGCCTGTGGCTCAACCGGCTAAGGCACCAGCTACGTACACCTGAGCTGGCGGGTTCGAATCCAGCCCGGGCCTGCTAAACAACAATGACAGCTGCAACCAAAAAATGGCCGGGCATTGTGGCGGGCGCCTGTAGTCCCAGCTACTTGGGAGGGGGAGGCAGGAGACTCGCTTGAGCCCAGGAATTGGAGGTTGCTGTGAGCTGTGATGTTACAGCACTCTATCCAGGGTGACAACTTGAGGCTCTGTCTCAACAACAAAAAAAAAAAGATTAGGAAGCTGAGTTCAGAGAATTTCAGCAACTTTCCCAAGGTCTCAAAGCTGATGAAAGGTCTGCCTTGTAACAGAGTACTTTGTGTTATTTTTAAATATCTCCTTAGAACATAAACTCCTAACAGGCAAGGACTATGCCTCTGCTCATGTTTACAGACCCTTACCACAAAATAAAGCGTGAATTAAATACCCTCTACCAACAGGGTAGATGCCCTCTGGTGACAGCATCTTTTGTATTTTTAGTAGCTAACTCTGTGCTTGCCATGTTGAAGAGGATGATGAGAAAAAGGTACTCAAGGAAATGGAAAGAAAGGATGGTTATAGTAGACTGGACAGACTTCCACAGGCAAGCACAGCTGGGGAAGTCTTGAATGTATGAATATAAGCCACTCCTGGGGCTAGTCAGCCTTCTCAAATTGCGACTCACAACGCCTCAGTCAGCTCTGCAGTGCCAACATGAACCCCACTGAAGGACACTAGTCCTCCACCACCCGACATGAACACCTTCATTGTAAAACTACACGCAGGTGGCCACCAGGGGGTTAATCATGTATACACCAGAACCAGTTGCACCAAAGGGCCAAGGTGCAAGACCAGCAGCTCAGAGCCAACGTCCGATACCTGACTCTCTGCAGTAGCAGCTCTGGGTCTCTCTGAAGATGCCTGGCGAATTCACCATGGTTCCTAGAAACAAAAGCTTCCATCACAACCATGACCGCATAAGCCGGCCACAGCAGGAGCTTTACAAGGCCAAGCATTGTTGGGCAGCTCCAGCTGCATGCAGGGTACCCAGTTTGCCTTCTGCTATTAATACAACCAACTCAGTAAAAGCCCAATCTTACACTCTTAGCTTATGGCATAGGTGGGAGCCACATGGCCCAGTTATCTGTCCTAAAAAGGGCTTTTATTTCTCCTCTGAAGAAAGTGCAGAACATGCTGGAGGGAAAACAACTCTCCACAGGAATTCATTTAATTCACTTCACCTCATGTACCCTCCTAAATCCTGAACCTGAGGTCTGTACATATGTTTATTATGGGGTGGCTGACAGAAAATGTGTCCCCAGGGAAACTCCAAGGAGAAACTCCACAAGGATTAAATAGATCTGCCATGCTGAAATGGCCGACAAGCCGCTGCAGTTCCGAAGGACAGCAGGTTAGGAACACAGGATTCACAGATCTCCCGAGACCGCAGAAACCATCCGGGGAAGTTACATGTGAGACAGAAAGCTCAGTTTACAGGACTGTGCAGAGACAATCTGGGGGTCACACAGTCCACTGGTTTGAAACCCTGCAGAAGCCGTGAAGCCCTCAGCCCTTTTCCCAAGGCTCTTCCTGCCCATTCTGATTTTGGCAATCAGGGCAGCAACGTGGAAAAGCAAACCTTTTTTTTTTTTTTTTTTTTTTTTGAGACAGAGCCTCAAGCTGTCACCCTGGATAGAGTGCCGTGGCATCACAGCTCACAGCAACCTCCAATTCCTGGGCTCAAGCGAGTCTCTTGCCTCTGCCTCCCAAGTAGCTGGGA